>BSBK01000314.1:5000-117500 GCA_027943335.1 Chamaecyparis obtusa | reverse complement strand
TCAATGGAAAAGGGTGCCATTCATTTTAATCATTGGGACTACTCATGAGGTAGAGTAGTCAACCTTCCATCAGTCCCTGAGGACCGATGCCTTTCCTTTTTTCTTCTAAGCAGAATCAAGGAAGGGAATTACTCCCAACTTCTCCCTGAGATACTCAAAAGTATCCTTTGGCAAGGGATTTGTGAATATGTCTACCAACTAATCTTTAGTACTCACATAGTCTATCTTGACTTCTTTCTTTTCCACTTTCTCTCTTAGGAAGTGATACTTGATCTCAATGTGCTTTGTTTTTTAATGCATCATAGGGTTCTTCAATATATTGATAGTGCTAGTGTTATCATGGTGAATAACAATAGGATAATCAATCTAAATTCCAAAATCCTTTATCATATGCTTGATCCAAAAAAATGTAAAACAATTTAAGGTTGCTACAACATACTCCACTTATGCTATTGACTGAGAAATACAATTCTATTTCTTGCTTGTCCAAGTGACAAGTCTATCACCAAGAAACACAGCTCCACCTGATGTACTATTTTTGTCATCAACACATCCTGCCCAATCTACATTAGTGTACACATGAATCTCAACATTTTATGAATTAGGATACCATAGACCATAGTCTATAGTGCCTTGCAAGTATTTGAATATCCTTTTTACTACCATGAGGTGACTTTGTTTAGACTCTACTAAAAATCTTCCAACTATGCCAATTGCAATTGAAATATCAGGTCTAGTTTGAGTAAGATAAATCAGTTTTCCAATCATAGACTTGTACAGTGTCATATCTACTGCTGGTGAGTCATCTTCTTTTGTAAGCTTGCATCTAGTTATCATAGGAGTCCCTACTAGCTTGCAATCATCCATTTTGAATTTATTTAATATTTCCTTCACATACTTGGACTGATTAATCAAAATACCTTCCTTTGTCTGCTGCACATTTAATCACAAAAATTATTTGATAGGACCAATCATACTCATCTCAAATTCATTCTGCATCTCCTTAGCAAATTCAGCACTGAGTTTATCATTACCTCCAAAGATAATGTCATCAACAAATATAGCTACAAGTAGTAAACCTTCAGATGTCTCCCTTATGAATAGATTACAATCTACTGCTCCTTTCTTGAATCCAATATTTGTTAGATATCCATCTAGTCTTTCATACCATGCTCTAGGGGCTTGCTTAAGTCCATAGAGGGCCTTCTTTAATCTACATACCATATCAAGTTTTTTTGATAAGGTGAATCCTTCTAGCTATTCAATGTATACTTCTTTCAAATCTCTATTTAGGAATGTTGACTTGACATCCATCTGATAAAATTTGAAGTTTTTGACTGTAGCATAAACTAGAAACAACTTAATTGCCTCTAATCTACTCATAGGTGCAAATGTGTTTGAATAATTGATGCCTTCTCTTTGTGCATATCCTTTACATACTAACCTTTCTTTGTTTCTTACTACTATACCTTCTTCATTCATCTTGTTTCTGAGTATCCACTTTGTACCAATCACATTCTTATCACTAGGTCTTGGGACCAATTCCCAAGTGTCATTCTTAATAATCAAATCAAGTTCTTCTTTCATAGCATCATGCCAATTTGAATCATTACAAGCATCTTCAACACTTAAGGGTTCAATTTGAGATAGTAAACATACCGCTTCACTATTAGCCGAATTCTTTTCTTGTGATCTTGTTAAGACTTTTCTTCTCTGATCTCCAATGATGTCTTTCTTGGAATGGTTTCTAGATGTAAACTTTGGAGCTTTAAGTGATGCTGACTCATCAGCCTTAGGAGTTTCTTCATCACTTGTCTCAGGGTCATTGAATAACACATCAATACTATCAAACATTTCTTCAATAACTGTCTCACTAGTGGAGGGTCTGGGTTTTTCTTTAATCATGGGTGAGTAATCATGATATCTTTCTTAAATCATGAACTTTTCATCAATCTTAACATGAGAACTTTCAATGATCTTTTTCAATCTTAAATTGAAACATCTATAACCTTTACTTTTAGTAGAGTAACCAAGGAAAATACCTTCATCACTTCTTGCATCAAACTTTCCCACTAGTTCATCCCTCTTGATGTAGCACTTGCTTCCAAAGATTCTGAAGTATTTTACTGTGGGAACATTACCAAACCATAGCTCACATGGTGTTTTGTTAGCACTAGGCCTCAATTGAATTCTATTGATGGTATAGACTATTGTATTGACTGCATCTCTCCAATAGGTGTGTGCAACTTTTCCTTCTATCATAATGGTGCGCTCTGTATCAAGGATGATCCTATTCCTTCTTTCTACAATTCCATTCTACTGAGGGGTTCTAGGTGCACTTAACTGTCTCTTTATGCCATGTTCTTCATAGTACTCATTGAATCTATTAGAGGTGAATTCTCCTCCTCTATCTGATCTCAAACATTTTATCTTTAGTCCAGATTCATTCTCAACCTTATCTTTGAATATTTTGAACTTCTCATATGCTTTTGACTTATCTTTTAAGAATGCAACCCACATCATCCTAGTATAATCATCAACAAGAAAAATGAAATACCTTTCACCATAGTATGATCTTATTTGACTTGGACCACATAGGTCAGTATGAATCAGATCCAACTTGTTCTCTGCTGAATTGTGCTTCTCCTGAATGAATTTCTCACATGCTTTCCCACCACACATTCCCTGCATATAGTATAAACTGGCTTTTCTATGCTATGTAGATTTCTTACTGCCTTTACATTACTTATCTTTACTATGTTATCAAAATTGATATGACATAGTCTTTTATGCCACAACCAACTATCATCAACTTTAGCAACAAAACAATTTGCTTCTGAATTGAGTTGGAAAACATTACCTCTTGTCTTTGAGCCTGATGTAATCATAACACCATCCTTGTTATTAATGATTCATTTGTCATTTTTAAACTCCAACTAATAGCCTTTTCCAAGTAACCATCCAACACTAAGAGGGTTATGTTTCAAACCATCAACTTAAAGAACATCATCAGTACTATTCTTTCCATCCAAGGTGATGGCTCATCTACCAACTATGGGTTTAGGAGTGTTGTCTCCAAATCTAACCATCCCACCATTGTATTTGTCTAGATGAACAAATCTATTTTTATCACCTATCATGTGATGTGAACAAC
Organism: Chamaecyparis obtusa; assembly: GCA_027943335.1. NCBI lineage: Eukaryota > Viridiplantae > Streptophyta > Pinopsida > Cupressales > Cupressaceae > Chamaecyparis > Chamaecyparis obtusa. Next base: position 114,346 of record BSBK01000314.1, on the reverse strand, counting down.
CACTATCTGTAATTCAGTTTGTCCTTATGTCAACTTGTGAAATCAATGCTAGCTCTTGTTCCTCTTTCTCATCTTTATGATTTGTCTTATTATTCATTTTTTCTATAATAATAATGAATCTAATTTCTTCTTCACCTGATTCATCATCTAAAACTCCATCTCCAGCATAGTAACATTCCTTAGAGCACGTAGGCTTGTAATCCTTTTAAAATTTTCTAGCTCTAGTAGGAAACTTAGATACAAAGTGACCGATCTTATTACATGAAAAGCACTTAAATGGAAATTGACCTTAATATTTTCCTTTTCCTTTCTTTTCTATTTTGGAAATCATAGCAATGAAATCATCTAGTGTTTTCTATTTATCATCATCATCAAAATTACCAGAAGTGTTTGCAGATTTCTTACCATGAACTATTGCTTTGAAGGCTATATCACTTTTAGGTTTTGTCTTCAATCTTGAAATCTCAAAAGCTGAGATTTTGCTGATCAAGGTCTCTCTCTTGAAATTAGATGTAAGTTGCATGGTCTCATCAAGGCTGTTGATCTTGTTTTCATATTCGGGAGTGAGAGTAGTCATCAACTTGTCCATAATATCTTCCTCACAGATCTCTCCACCATTGTTCTTGATTCCAACAACTGCTTCATTGATCCTTTGATTATAATATTTGATGTTTTCTTCAAGCATCATCTCCAATGCATTGTATCTTTTCTTCCAAGTTTTTCTATGCACATCCTTTGCTTGTTTGTCACCTTCAAACATGTCTACTAGGTGCTTCCATATATTATGAGTGGTGTCTACTTTCTTTATCTCTTAAAATTCACTATCAGATAGGACGCTGATAAGGGCTTCTTTAGCTATAGCATTAAGATGAAACAATTCCTTTTTCCTTCCAGTAGCATCATCCTTTGCAAGGTATTCTAGGGTAGGGATGTTGGCTACTTTGATAGTTACATCAAGAACTTCAAAACCAATGCACTGCAAATGAGTCACCATCTTGTTCTTCCAATCAAGATAATTCTCTCCATCAAACTTAGGAGTTTCTTTTCTGGAGTATGCCATCTGATCAACCTCAAGCTATTAAAATTTCTATCTGAGGCACTTGGCTCTGATACCAATTGTTAGGAATAGTCCCAAGAGATAACTAAGAGGGGGGGGGGGGGTGAATTAGTTATCTACAAGATTCAATTCTTTATCCAATTAAGTATACTTAAACATAAAGATTAAACAAAATGAAAGAACACATGAATACAACACCAATATTTTGTTTATGGGGAAACCCAAATAGGTAAAAACCCTGGTGGGAATTGACACCCACTAATATTTTGTACTAGTGTATTATGATCCTTGTTAGAAGATCCTTAACCCTGATAGGAGTTGCTTTACAATTATTTAAGTATAGTAGACCTGGTCAAGGGTCAAACCCTGTTAGGATTCTATTACAATAGTCCTTGTTAGGGGAGAGGGCACACTATCCAAGAGCTCACTGCTCAAAGGAGCAAAGGCTACAACCTTTTGTTTAACGGATACACACTATATCTGGATCTTGGTGAACTACACTTTGACTTGCTGTCTAGATTAGTTCCAATGTATAGCACAAATACTTTACTTGGTCACATATACCTTCTTCTGATAGCTCAACACTTTGCACACTCTGCTCTTCTCTACTTAATCAACTATGAACCACACTCAAGCAATCACAAATGACTTCCTATAAATATCTATCCTCTAAATGATAGAATCAAGTTAGCTTGTTAGAACCACCTTGAAATAATATTAGAGAAACCATAAAAAACATAGATAAACATTCTATCAGCTCTACTATGCACGAAACACATACTGGGACCTGTTCAATAAGATAATTATAGACACACACTACACACTCTCGGCTCTACCAAAACAACTAGATCTTTCTCCTCAAGCTGAATTAATTCATGCACTCTTAACCAAACATCACTAACTCTTCTCTAAGCTTAAATCCAAGGGTGCATACCCAAAATATAGGTGCAACACTAGAACCAATGAAATCTTTGTCGGCTCTTTTGAATAAACACATGAAACTGCTACTAGTGATTAGCGACTGCATAACTTCACTTCTACTAAATATTAGACTATGTGTCCATGAATGAAACATCACTAACATGTCTTCAACATATATCCAAGCATGCAACACTCCATGATGACTGTATGGACAACCATACACATAACACTGCCTGTTACTCTATCAGGAACACTATTGACACAAGCTGCTATATAACTGTCTGTACTAATAGTTAACCTTTGCACCCATGATATCATGTTGATATCATGTCCATGCTACATATTTTAGAAGCTTATTTCATAATACTTCCATGCATGCTACTTTCCATATGTTTTCATCAATGACAAACATACAGTCAGTACTGGCCTACTGGCAAATCTCCAATAGAAGCATCATGCAAAAATTTGGTGGCAAGAGATTCAGTTGGAAAGGAATAAAAGAGGAAAGGAAAAAATCATAAGGTGAGACAAAATGGTGGAGAAATTTAAGAGACAATTCATTCTTGTTGATTATGAGCTCAATCTACTGAAGAAAATGCAAGGATTGAAACAAGAAAAAAGATCTATGTAGGAGTATACAAAAGAGTTCTACCAAGTCCTCATTAGAACAAGTAATCTAGAAGCTCAGAATGAATTTTTTTTTCATTATATTCCTAGGTTAAGGCTAGGTATTTAGGATGAGTTGATTCTGGTTAGGATGACCAATATTCAAGAGGTGTAGTAGTTTTCCTTATGGGTAGAACAAAAGGAAAGAAAGGTGGAAGAGGTCATGGTGGAAGATCTATCAGACGGTCTTATGGAGGCAAAAATGAAGATTAGAAAAGGAATGATGAGTCAAGTAGCACTCAAAATCAAAGGGAAAATAATTTCAATAGTTCTTGTGATAAAAAAATAGGGATTAGAGAGGAAGAGGAAGAGAGAAAGGACTTGGAAGAGGATGTTTTCATTGGAAATGTTTCCATTGTGGAGAAGGACATCGAGCCTATGAATGTCCCTAGCGTTAAGGAAGGAAAGACAAGAGGATTTAAAATTATTCATGATTTACACATGCAAGTGAAGAATTTTAGTTAGAACACTCAGATGATGCTAAGAAATGAGAAACCCTAGCTGTTAGGAGGGTCCTAATAAATGAAGAGAAAAAATTATATCAGAGTAATAGTCTATTTTGCACTAGGTGAAAGTCTAAGCATACTTTTTCTGAAGTGATTAATGATGGTTGAAACACTGATAATCTAGTGTTAGAAGAAATGGTCACAAAGTTAAAGTTGAAAAGGGAAAAATACCCTCATCCATACCAAATTTCCTAGGTGTAGCATTAGCACAAGATCTTGGTCAATGAGCAGTGCTTAGTGAGGTTCAATATTGGAAGTTACGGAATGAGGTACTCTGTGATATGATACCCATATATGCATGTCATTTTTTGCTAGGAAGGCCTTGGGAGTTTGTAAGGAACACTATACATGATGGTCTTCCTAATACTTATTCTTTGATAAATGATGGAGTCTAACACAAGCTAAAGCTATTGAAGGAAACATGGGAAAAGGTATGTAGTAATGCCAAAATATGTTTAGTTGATGGAAGGAAGTTCTTAGAAGGTATGTGCCATGAGCATATGTGTTTTTCTTTAATTCCAAAAGTTGGTAAAGAGGAAGTAGAAGATGTACCTCTAGAAGTTGTAAAATTGATGAACGAGTTTCAGGATATTGTATTTGATAACGTAACTAATAGATTTCCACCTATGAGAAAGATTAATCATTAGATGGACTTGATTCTAGATGACAATTCAACCCACAGGATGACTCCAGAAGAGAGTGAGGAATTGAACAGAAAAGTGTAGGAGATTTTGCACAAGGGATTGATGTGAGAGAGTTTGAGTCCATGTGTTGTACCATACATATTAGCAACAAAGAAAAATATGGATTGGAGGATGTGTATAGATTCTTTACCTATCAATAAGATTACTATTAAGTAAACATTTCCATTTCTAAGCATGGATGATATTATGGATTGTTTGAGTGGAGATGTGTATTTCAAAAAGATAGACCTAAAGAGTGGATATCACCAAATAAGGATTAGAGAAGGGGATGAATGGAATAAATTCTTCAATACAAAGGAGGGCTTGTATGATTTGTTAGTCATTCCTTTTGGGTTAACCAATGCAACAAGCACATTTATGAAACTCATAAATGAGGTACTAAAAGAATTTTTTGGTAAGTTTGTCATTGTTTATTTGCATGATATGTTGATCTTTATTATGACATTGGAAGAAAATGTAATTCAAATTCATAGGGTATTTGAGAGGTTAAGGGAAGAGAAGTTATTGATTAATCTGGAGAAGTGAAATTTTATGAAGGAGTTAGTGTATTTGGGATTTTTTGTTTTGGAAGAAAGTCTAAAAATGGACCTAGAGAAGGTGAAGACTATCCTCAAATGTGATGCAAGGGAGGATAGGGAGAGGGGCAAAAGGCACACCCTAACCAGATCCACCTTGCAAAGATCACACATGGAAGAAACAAACACACAAGTGAGAGAGAGAATGTAGAACAATTCATATATTTATTCCAATTGATTCATACATGTCAGGTTGTAAGGCCTTCCTAGTTTAGGTCAGATATTACAATCAGGTACATAAGTCCTCCAACATGCAAGGATCTAAAACAATCTTCTATCTCTTAGCTTCCATCTCTGATGGCCTAATTGATGTCCCAAAACTACAAACAAGATTAAATTATATACAAGGGGCTATCAAACAAGTCAGCCTTTAGATCCACCATCAATGGAAGGAATGACTAGATTTAGGTCCACACACTTCCCAATGATAGATACCATCATTAAATCTATGACCAAAATTAATTGCAAGAGTCGGCCTCAATAGGAAACTAAAACAAACAACTCGGTAAGAAAGGATAACTGAGTGATAGACAAGCATCACTGAGAGCCAGGTAAATTCACTAAGCACTAGAGAGATAAGTGACCAAACCTGGTAAATAAAGGAAACCAAGAAAGACTGAACCAACTCGGTCAAAGAAGGAACCAAGCAACAAAAGAAAACACAAACATGTTTTTAGTGATACAGGATTGCCAAGGACCCAAGATGCTCCTACATCAGACACCTGGGGTTATTTGAAAAGGATTCTCCAAATCATGAAGTAGGTACAACCCAAGTTGAATCCAACTCAGATTGAGAAATCCACAAACTATCTTCAATATGTCCATTCTTCCACTTTACCAGATATTCCATATACTATTTTCCTCTTGTACTTTTGCCAGTTCTTTATTCCCAAATCTCCTCAATTTCTTCTATCTTTTTCTTAGGATAATCATTCGGTACTATCATCTCTTCATCTGACTCGTGATACTCATATAAATCAACAATGTTGAATATAGGTGATATATCCATGTCATCAAGTAACTCAATCTCATAAGCATTTCCATTGTCAAATCTCCTCAAAATATTACTAGGACCAAACTTCTTCATTTTCATCTTCCAATATGTTCCAACAGGAAATCTACCTTTCTTCAAATGAACCATTACGACTGCAAAAGTCTTGTGTATTCTTGATCTATCAGTTCTATCTTTGCAATTCTGATTACTTTTATCCAACTTATTCTTTACATCTTCATGTACTCAACAAACATTACCCCTTCAACATTTCTCTTTCTTTCATCCACAATGTCCCTCAAATCTGATATACCTCTCAGTTGTATGCCATTTACAATCTCAAAAGGTGTTTTTCCAGTATGCCTATTGACTGAATTATTCTATGCAAACTCTTCTTGTCTGAAAATAGAATCCCAATTAATCGGTGTGTCTCCAACTAAACATCTCAAAATATTTCCCAAACTTCTATCTATCCATCGGTCTGTGGGTGAAATGTAGAACTATATTTCAACCCAGTGCCAAACTTTCTCCAAAGGGTCTTCTAAAAGTATCCAACAAATTTATTGTCTTGGTAAGAGATAATATTCTTAGATAATCCATGCAATCTAAAAATTTCCTTACAGAAACGATCTAATATATGTACTGCATCTGATGTCTTTCTACAAGGTATAAAATGTGCCATTTTAGAAAATCTATCCACAACAACAAATATAGAATCATTACCTCTTACTGTCATTGGTAACCCAAGAACAAAATCCATACTGATATCAATCCAAGGTTTCTCAGGAACAAAAATTAGTGTATACAACCCAGTATTCTAACCTACTCCTTTTCCAACTTGACAAATTCCACAACATTTCACAAATTTTTGAACATCTTTATACAATTGTGGCCAAAGGTATTTCTCCTTAAAAAAATTCAATGTCTTGTCAACACCAAAATGTCTAGCCAAACCACTACTATGTTTCTCCTTTATCAAATTAGTTCTCATCGATCCTCTCAGTATACACAACTGAATACCTTTAAACAACATACCTTCTTGAATGAAATATTCTTCCCATTTAGTACTTGGTTGATCTTGAATAGTGTTGGAAATATGGATGTAGTAACTAAGAGCGGGGGGTGAATCAGTTAACCACAAAATATTACCACTGATCCCTTAGATGTCTTATTTAATTATTTACTATTGACATACAGAGAAATGTTGAAACTCGGTAATTGCAGAGAGTGTTAATTATAACTATTCTTAAGCATTCATTAGTGATTAACATGCATGAATAAAGAAAATATCATGAACACAGGAGACACTAGATTTAACGTGGAAACCCAATATGGGAAAAACCACCAATGTAACTAGTTACTGATTTTCACTCTTCTGAAGTGATGCTCTGTTAGGAGCCAACCCGGTAAAAGGTTACAAAACACATTGTTAGGTGTGACCTTGTTAGAGGATTTAATCACCCTGCTAGGAGTGGCCTTGTAAGAGGTCTTGAAACAATTCAATAGAACTGTGACCTTGTTAGAGGATTTACAAAATGGCTATTAAACCAACTCGGTTAGGAGATTTTGAAATCACTGCTACAATGGTAAGAAAGTAACAATGAAGTGACCTGAATAGTGATGCAACTGAATTGCTGATTACATATCTCTATTCTACTTCACTAGATCCTTCCGGATCAAATATATCTCTGCTGCTCTTCAAGGATATCTAATCATCCTTCAAAATTCACTCATACTATTCTTCCTTTTTTTTCACTTTCTTTTTATCCTCATAATTCACAACTTGACCTTCTATATATATACCATTTGGATTGTCAAGTCGGCACTAATAATTATTACAAAATAGTACTAATCATTACAACAGTCGGCTGGAATAAACCAACTTTATTTCTCAAATTGACAAAATCCTTTACTGGGCCGACCTTTCTTGGTAAACATTAATCCAAAAAAGATTTCCTTTGGTGACCGAGAGAACTCAGTAAGTACTGCAAATTCTTCAACATTCTTTGGAGACTGAGTGAACTTGGTAGACACTAACTTTCCTTCGATAACCAAGGAAGCTCGGTTAACACTATTTTTTGCCATACTATTCTTTTAACACCTGAGAGGTCTCGATAGACACTGGGAACTACTTTGCTAACTGACTGAGATGACAATTGATATGACATTTTTGTGACATCAAAGACAACACATAATCATTCCAACAATCTCCCTCTTTGGCATTAATGGCAACCCAATATGTCATAGCACAATAAATTTCACAACAAACATAGAATAAGGAACATATCCTTAGCTTCATTCTAATTCTCATCTCCCTCTGTTAGCAAACTTCTCTCTCTGACTGAAAAATCTCCTTCTTTTCTTTTTTTTAAAATTCTCCTTCTTAGAAATTTCATGAAATGATAGCAAACTCTCCCTCTTTGACAACACATGCCAAAGATAACACACTTCTGTTGAATACCAATGTACCTTAAGTACTGATTCATATGCAATGATTCCTTGACTATGCTGCATCAACTGACTGATCTTCAACATGCTCTAGTTGATGCATTACTAAAACTCAATTTAGTGAGCCTCGAATAGGGGAATGACCCCTAACTTACCTCTTAGATACAAGAATGCATCCTTAGGTAGTGGCTTCATGAAGATATCTGCAATTTGTTCTTTTGTATGAACATATTCCAATCTAATTTCCTTGTCCTGCACCAATTCTCTGACGAAGTGATATTTTATAGCAATGTGTTTGGTTTTGGAATGCATTACTGGATTCTTTGAAATATTTATTGCACTTTTATTATCACAGAACATAACAACTGGTTCTTTGATCTCAACTTTCATGCCTTCCAATAACTATTTGAACCAAACAATATTAGAGTAGTTTACTATTGCAGCAACGTATTTTGCTTCTACTATGGATTGGGATGTGCAATTTTTCTTTTTACTGGTCCAAGATGCTAACCTTTTGCCAAGAAAAATGCTTCACCACTTGTACTCTTTCTGTCATCAATGTTTCCTTCCTAATCAACATCAGTAAACACTTTTAAGTCTAGATTGCCTCCAAATTTATACCACAAGCCATAATCTTCAGTTCCTCTTAAGTACCTCAAGATTCTTTTGATTGCCATCATGTGATTTTCTCTGGGTTTTGCTAAGAATCTTGCTACTATACCAACTGCTAAGGCAATATCAGGCCTTGTATGTACTACATACTGTAATTTTCCAATCATTGATCTGTATATGGTCTGATCTATTTCTTTTGAATCATCATCTTTGGTAAGCTTTAGTCCAGTACACATGGGTGTACCAACTACTTTTGAATCTTCCATACCAAACTTCTTAAGTATTTCCTTGATGTATTTAGACTGAGTAATGTAGATACCATTCTTTCTCTGCTGAATTTGAAGTCCAACAAAGAATTTTATCTAACCAAACATAGACATTTCAAATTCTTTGTTCATTTTCTCTAAAAATTCTTTGCACTGATCATCATTCCCTATAAACATAGTATCATCCACAAATATTTCTACCAAAACAATTTTGTTATTTGGTCCTTCTTTGATGTATAAATTACTGTTGTCATTAGCTCTTTTGAAACCAATCCGAGTTAGATAGTTATGTAATCTTTCATACCATGCTCTAGGGGCTTGTTTCAGACCATATAGTTCTTTGTGTAACTTGCAGACCATATCCCTTTTATGTAGATCTGTAAAACCTTCAGGTTGCTCAATGTAGACTTCTTCATCAAGAATACCATTGAGAAATGCAGATTTTATATCCATCTAATATACCTTAAATCCTTTATGTGCTGCATATGCAAGTAGAGTCCTTACACCTTCTAATCTTGCAACAGGAGCAAAAGTCTCTCCATAATCTATACCTTCTTCTTGAGAATATCCTTTACATACCAATCTTTCTTTGTTTCTTGATACTTGACCATCTTCATTCAACTTATTTTTGAATACCCATTTTGTCCCAATTACATTTTTATCTTTAGGCCTAGGTACAAGAGTCCATGTTTTATTTTTCTCTATTTCCTCTATTTCTTCATTCATAGCCTCAATCCAAATTTCATTTTCCAATGCATCTTTGACATTTTTAGGTTCAAAATTAGCAAGTAAACATGTACCTTTTAGTTTACTTCTTGTCATAGTGCCATCTGATTTGTTTCCGATAATTTGATCTGGTGTATGATGCTTCATGACATACCTAGCCAATACAGGTTACTTTCTTCTTGAATGAGTTACATTGTCATCTTCTTGAATTTCATCTTCAAGTTCAATTTGCTTGGGTTCGGTAGATATTTGCTCGGTAGCTTCAGGCTGAGACTCAATTTCTTATAACTCAATCAGAACTTCTTCTTGTGACTCGATTACCATACTGGGCTTGGTCGATGTAGTCTCCTTATTGACAGATGTGTTTGGTAATATATCAGGTTCAATGTTAACAAATCTTCTGTAATCCTCTAGTTCCCTTTTGCTTTCTTCTTCAGTCTTTTTTGCAAACTCATCTACTTTCACATGTGCACTTTCTATGATTTTATGAGTAGACAAATTTAGACATCTATATGCCTTACTTTTGCAAGAATATCCCAAAAATATTCCTTCATCACCTTTTGCATCAAGTTTTCCTTTTCTAGATTCTTTCAAGATGTAACATTTACTACCAAATACTTTTAGGTAACTTACATTGGGTTTATAGCCATACCATAACTCATAAGGAGTTTTGAATGTGTCTTTCCTCAATTGTACTTAGTTCAAGGTATGAACTACAATGCTAATAGCTTCCTTCCAGTATTTCATAGCAATGTTCTTTTCAATCATTAGAGTCCTTGCACAATCCATGATAGATATGTTCCTCCTTTTAGCTATTCCATTCTGCTCAAGAGTTCTTGGAGCTGATACCTGTCTTTTGATTCCTCTTTCAATGCAAAAATTATTGAATTCATGGGAGATGAATTCACCACCTCTATCTGATCTCAAGCACTTCATTCTTTTTCCTATTTCCTTTTCTACTCTTGCCAAATACCATTTGAATTTCTCAAATGCTTCTAACTTTTCTCTTAAATACATAACAGTCATCATTCTAGAGTAATCATCAACAAAGAGAATAAAGAATTTTTCTCCAGTATAGCTTTCAATTCCAATAGGTCCACATAGTTTAGTATGCACAATATCCAAAATATCTTTAGATTGATAGTTTTTACTTTTAAAGCTAGTCTTTCCCATTTTACCAGTCTGACAATTCTTGCATAGACCAATATCAAGTTTCTTCAAAGTAGGAATACCTCTTACTTTCTTGAATTTTCTTATTTTCACCATATTATCAAAATTTACATGACATAACCTTTTGTGCCATAACCAACTTTCTTCAATTTGAGAAATAAAACATGAGCATTCACCAAGATCAAGATAAAATAGGTTACCTTTAGTTTGTTTGCCTGAACCAATCAGTTTTCCTTTCTCATCCAGCAGTCTTGCTTTGCCATTCATGAATTCAACCTTGAGTCCACTATTAATTAGCTGTGCTACACTTAGAAGATTATGTTTTAGTCCTTCAACCCAATATGCATTATCACATATAAGTTCTTTGTTTAATGAAATTCGTCCTCTTCCTTTTATACAAAAAGGTTCATTGTTTCCAAACCTTACACTACCAGCATAGTAGTCTTCAAAATGTTCAAACTTAGTTTTTTCACCAGTCATATGATGTGAGCATCCACTGTCTATAATCCATGTATCATTTTTTCTTATATGAGAGATAAGTGCCATCTCATCTTCATCATCATCAAATTCATCTTTTACAGCAATGAAGATAATTTCTTCTTCACTATCATCAAAATCCTTAGCCAAAAAACATGTTTTCTTACCTTTATCCTTGAATGACTTGAAATTCTTCTTGCCATTGTACTTGTGACCTTTCTTCTCATCTTTTCTTTGTTTGTTTGGGCACCTAGCTACAATATGACCAATTTCTTCACATGAAAAATAGATTAAGGGAGTTTTACCTTTGTATTTACCTCTACCTCTAGTATATTTCTTTGCAAGTAATGCTTCAATAACTTCAAGATCACTGTCTAAAATTTCCTCTGATTCTTCTTCACTTTCTGACTGGATTTTCTTGCCCTTCTTAAGTGAGAGTTTGGCCTCAAATGCTGATTCAAAATTTTTTGAAGCTGGAACATACTTATCATAGTTGTCCAATTCAAAAGTTGTCAATCTTCCAACTAAGGCATCCAAAGTTATATTGTGATTTTGTTCACATCTTCTTTCTTGAATAGCAGATACTCTTATTGCATAGATAGGAAGCAATGTTCTACGAACCTTACTTATAATAGTTTCATCATCAATTTTTCCTCCAGAAGCTCTGATTGTACTAACACTCACCTTGATCCTTTCAACATATTTTGCAATGTTTTCATCTTCTTTCATCTTCATCTGATCAAATTGTCCTCTTAGACTTTCTGCTTTGGCTCTTTTCACATTGTCATCACCACCATAAATTTTCTTTAGCTTGTTCCACATTTCATAGGTAGTTGTGCAGTCTTTGATCTCATCAAATTCTTCATAGCTAAGAGCTGATGCAATATCTATCATCATGGTGTTATGGTTCTTTTTCTCTGCATTGTCTTCAACAGTTAATGTGCCAGTAGGAACAATATATTCTTGATCAATATATTTGCATCCTAAATCACCAATGGAAGCCAAATGAAGTCTCATGAGACCTTGCCATGCTGAAAAGTTATCTATGTTAAGCCTTGGAATTTCTCTCTTGTAAGACATCCTGATCTTTAGCTTAGGTCCTTAAAACCCTTCCTACAAGCACCAAAAGTTTTGATACCAATTGTTGGAAATATGGATGTAGTAACTAAGAGGGGTGGGTGAATCAATTAACCACAAAATATTACCATTGATCCCTTAGATGTCTTATTTAATTATTTACTGCTGACATACAGAGAAATGCTAAAACTCGGTAATTGCAAAGAGTGTTAATTATAAATGTTCTTAAGCATTCATTAATGATTAACATGCATGAATAAAGAAAATATCATGAACACAAGAGACACCAGATTTAACGTGGAAACCCAATATGGGAAAAACCACCAATGTAACTAGTTACTTATTTTCACTCTTCTGAAGTGATGCCCTGTTAGCAGCCAACCTGATAAAAGGTTACAAAACACACTATTAAGTGTGACCTTGTTAGAGGATTTAATCACCCTACTAGGAGTGGCCTTGTAAGAGGTCTTGAAACAATTCAATAGAACTATCACCTTGTTAGACGATTTACAAAATGGTTGTTAAACCAACTCGATTAGGAGATTTTGAAATCACTGCTACAATGGTAAGAAAGTAACAATGAAGTGACCTAAATAGTGATGCAACCGAATTGCTGATTACAGATCTCTGTTCTGCTTCACTAGATCCTTCCTGATCAAATATATCTTTGCTGCTCTTCAAGGATATCTAATCATCCTTCAAAATTCGCTCATACTATTCTTCCTTTTTTTTCACTTTCTTTTTATCCTCATAATTCACAACTTGACCTTCTATATATATACCATTCAGATTGTCAAGTCGGCACTAATAATTATTACAAAACATTACTAATCATTACAACAGTTGGTTGGAATAAACCAACTTTATTTCTCAAATTGACAAAATCCTTTACTAGGCCGACCTTGCTCAGTCAACATTAATCTGAAAAAGATTTCCTTTGGTGACCGAGAGAAATCGGTACGTACTGTGAATTCTTCAACATTCTTTGGAGACCGAGTGAACTCAGTAGACACTAACTTTCCTTTGATAACTAAGGAAGCTCGGTTAACACTATTTTCTACCATACTATTCTTTTGACACCCGAGAGGTCTCGGTAGACACTGGAAACTGCTTTGCTGACCGACTGAGCTGACAGTTGATATGACATTTGTGTGACATCAAAGACAACACATAATCATTCCAACAATATCCTTCAGACAATTGTATCCAACAGAATAGGTGCTCTGCACTTTCTCCATGGCTCAGAAAAATCAGGATCAAATTCATAAGAATCTCTCATGTCATCAAAACCAAGAACATCAATTTTCATCTCAGTCATCAAAGATCTTCTTCTACTCAATGCATCAACAACTCGGTTAGTGAATCCACTCTTATGCTTTAACACAAATTTATAACTTTTCAAATACTCAACCCATTCCATATGTCTCTAATTCAACTTATTTTGACTACCCAAATACTGTAAAGCTTTATGATTGGTATACAATAAAAATTCACTCAGTATCAAATAATGTCTCCATTTCTTCAGTGCTTCAACAATAGCATAGAATTATTGGTCATACATAAAATGTTTCCTTTTTGCACCATTCAACTTTTCACTAAAGAAAGAAAGAGGTTTACCTTCTTGACTCAACATAGCTCCTATTGCACTTCCACTTTCATCACATTCCACTTGAAATACCTTATTGAAATTAGGTAATGCTAAAACATGCAATTCAGCAACCTTCTGCTTTAGACTCTCAAAACTTTTATTAGCTCCATGTGTCCACTTGAATTATCTTTTATCTCCTCTCACAGTCTTAGTCATAGCATTACAAATTGAACTAAAATTCCTAATGAACTTTCATTAAAATCTTTCCAAACCATGAAATGATCTTACCTCACTAGCAATCTTAGGTTTAGGCCAATTCAAAATAGCTTCAACCTTTTCAGTGTCCATTTTCAAACCATCAACTGAAATCACAAATCCCAAATACACAATCTCCTCTTTCATGAATGAACACTTTTTTAGATTTATTAGCAACTTTTCTTCTTTCAACCTCTACACTACTTGTTTAACATGCAACAAATTTTCTTCTCTAGTCTTACTGAATATCAAAATATCATCTAGGTATACAATCACAAATTTACCTAAGAATTTCTTCAAAACTTCATTCATCAACCCCATAAAAGTACTTGGTGCATTAGTTAAACCAAAGGGCATAACCAACCACTCATAAAAACCTTCTTTTGTCTTGAAAGAAGTCTTCCATTCATCACCTTCTCTAATTCTGATCTAATGATACCCACTTTTCAAATCAATTTTGGTAAAATACTTTTCTCCAGTCAAACTGTCCACTATGTCATCCATTCTCCGTATAGGAAACCTATATTTCACTGTTATCTTGTTGATTTCTCTGAAATTAGTACAAATTCACCATTCTCCATTCTTCTTAGGTTCCAATACAATAGGTACTACATAAGGACTCAAACTTTCTCTGATCAAACCTTTCTGCAACAATTCTTGAATCTATCAGTTCAATTCCTGATTCTTGGTAGGTGTCAACCTATGTGGCTCCTTATTTGATAAACTAGCTCCAGGGATTAGATCCATGAAATGATCAATTATTCTCTTCAGTGGAAAACCATCAAGTACATTATCAAAAATGATCTCACTGTACTCAGTGAGTAACTTATCAATCTCCTCAGGGATACTATCCTCTATTTTCTTACTTGGTTTGTTAGGAATCACATCAAAACATACATCATTCTTCTTCAAATCCTTAACAAACTTTCTTCCTTCGATCAAGAAAACTTTCACAGATGTGCAAACATTATTAACATGTTCTTCAATCAAAGGCAACAAGATTTGTCTTCTCCCATCAGCGCAAATAGTATATTTGTGCAATCTCCCACCATATATAGCATGTCTATCATATTGCCAAGGTCTACCCAACAAAATATGACAACAATCCATAGGCATGATATCACATAACACCTTATCATAGTACTTTCCAATTTTCAAATTCACATAACATTGTTCATTTACTAGGAGTGTATGCTCATCTTTCATCGATGAAATTTGGTAGGGCTTCGGATGTTCCAACCTTTTCAATAGTAACTTAGAAACCATTTCCTCAGATGCCAAGTTCTCTAATCTACCACTATCAATGATTACCTTGCAAAATTCATCATAAAATCTACATCTAGTCTTGAACAAACATTTCCTTCCCAAATCATCCTTATTACTTTCACTCCAAAGTGCTCTCCTTACCATCAAGTTCTTTTCCTTCTTAGGTTCATTTGGTGACTCTTCTTTTACCAAAGCATTTCTACTACTACCAACCTCCTTACTTGCATGTATACACTCAAATGATCTATGTCCTTCTTCTCCACAATTGTAACAAGCTCTTCGGAAACCACCTATGTTATAACCACCTTGGTAGTTACTGCCTTGACCTCTAGATGAATTTTCACCTTTCCACCCAGTCTTGCATTTATCCAGAGTCATCTTTTCAAGTTTAGATCTACTATTTTCACCATAAGATCTACCTCTTCCTCTAGGGAATCTAACACCTCTACCTCTTTGTCTTTTCTCATGTTTCTTGTTCAATTTCTCCTCGGCCTTCAATGCAAATTGATAAGCCTCTTCAATGTTCTCCAATTTGACCAAACTGATTTCTTCTTGCATGGAAACTCTCAATCCATTTAGGTACCTAGAAATTATTTTGACATCATGTTCATCATGTCCAGATCTTATATCTAATCTATAGAATTCCTCAGTATATTCTTTTACTCAGCTATCTTTCTACCTCAAACTTTGCATTTTCCTAACTATGTTAATCTAATAATCACAAGGAAAGAACTTTCCCTTTAATTTATTCACCATTTTATTCCATATATTAATTTTTTCTTTGCCTTTCCTCTTTCTATCCAACTGCAAATGTTCCCACCACAACAATGCATGACTTTTCAACTTTGTGCTTGCAATTTTCAACTTCTTTTCCTCAAGTTCATTTTCATATTGAAAGTACTTTTCCATCTTGATGATCCAGTCCACCAATTCATCAGAATCCAAATTTTCACTATAATCAGGAGGATTAAAGTGTGGTGTAGACTTTAGATTTGTCAAAGATTTCAACAATCTTTCCTCACCTTGATCTATCGCTAGTGCATGTTCTACATATCCTTGTTCTTATTCAATTTCATCATCACTAACATCTTCAAGATGTCTTCCTCTTCTTTGTGTTGTTTCAACTTCTAATCTGGAAACAAGTTGTCTCAATGTGTCTTCCAATCTTGGATCAGCATCTCACCTCCCAAGAACCATCTTGAAACCCTCTACAATTGTAGGCCAGATCACAATCTTCTACCCCACAAAAAATCAACTAGGGTCTAACAAGAATGAACCCTCAAACCTAGATTTGCAAACCTAGATCCAGATCTCACCTAACTCTGATACCGCCTGATGCAAGGGAGGACAGGGAGAGGGGCTAAAGGCATACCCTAACTAGATCCACCTTGTAGAGATCACATGCACATGAAACAAACACACAAGTGAGAGAGAGAATGCAAAACACTTTATATATTTATTCTTGTTGATATATAAATCCTAGGCTATCAGGCCTTCCTGGTTTAGGCTAGATATTACAATCATGTAAAGAAGTCCTTTAACATGCGAGGATTTGAAAAAATCTTCTATCTCCTAGCTTCTGTCTTTGATGTCCTCAAACTACAAACAAGATTACATTATATACAAGAGGCAACCAAACAAGTCGGCCTTCAGATCCACCATCAATGGAAGGAATGACCAAATCTAGGTCCACATGCTTCCCAATGCTAGAATGCCCTACTCCAAGGAGTGCTACTAAGGTAATATCATTTCATGGTTTTGCTATTAAAAATTTTAGTAGTATATGTGGATCCTTGATAGAAACAATGAGATGGGATAGGAAAGAGTTTAAGTTGAAAACAAGAGACAAAAAGAGTTTGCATTGTTGAAAAGAAAAGCTTTAAAACAACCTATTTTAGCTCTTCCATATTTTAACAAGGTGTTTCAAGTAGACTATAATGCTAGTGGTAATGCTATTGGAGCCCTTTTGAGTCAGGTAGGTAGACTCATTTCTTATTTCAGTGAGAAGTTGAATGATACCAAGAGAAAATATTATGTTTATGGTAAGGTTTTCTATGCTATAGTTTAGACGTTTATGAAGTTGAGAGATTATCATTTTTCAAAAGAGTTTGTTTTATTTACTGATAATAAACCTTTACAATATTTGAATAGTCAAGGAAAGTTGAATTAGAGGCAATTTAAATGGGTTGAGTTTTTGTAGAGTTACACTTTTGTTTTGAAATATAAGAGAGGGAAGTCTAATAGGGTTGTATATTCACTTAGCAGGAGACAAATTTTTTTGGCAAAGATGTAGATTGAGGTTGTTGGGTTCAAGGAACTCAAGATTTTGTACCCCAAGGATCTTGATTTGGTGAAACTTGTATAAAACTTGTTACTCAAGATACAATCAAATGGTTGGACTTCATAATATAGGATGGTATGTTATTTAGAGGTAGTGAGTGTTGGAAATCTATTGGAAAATGTGATACTGAGAGTGGGGCAGTGAATCAGATATCACTTATTAATCCATTTTAACATTAGTGAAAAATTGCATAGCATTATCACAAACTTCATCAATGTAATGAAACTAATAACCTAAACATCATTCATGAAAGTAATCATAACACAGTAATTTTAGTTACCAAGAAACCCTTGAAAGGTAAAACTGGAGTGGGGATGACACCCACAAATCTTCACTACTGTAGTATAAAGTTTTCCTGTTAGGGCTACAAAGTTGATGACAAACTATGATGTTCCCTATGAGGGGTCTACCCTGTTAAGAGCTTAAAGAATTATACAATCTACATTGTGAAAGGATTTAAAACTTACAACTAAGTAAGCACTTAGTTAAGAGATTAAATAAGGTTTGTTAAAACCACTTTGTTAAGAGATTTACCTTGATACACTATTTAGACTGTCTCACTACCTCATCCTTTAGTCTGCACTGTATGCTGATTATAGATCTTCTCCTTCTAGTATTGATTTGATCTCATCTATCAAGTTTATCTCTATTTTTTCCTTCACTACTTTACTCTATTTCACTTGATCATTGAACTCTATTAGAATACTTCACTGATCTGAAGATATTATCTATTATCCTTCTCTCTTACCTAATTTTAGGGTTCAAATCTCATCTTATATAGACAACTAAATTCCTTCAAGATTTGTGATCTACAATCCAGATTAACTCATTTTTTCTCTTAACCATTCCCTAATTCTGATTGGCTCCAAGTATTGCTTAGGGATTAATGATTACACAATAGAAGTATAATCACCTCCATGATTTCCTCAACAAATAGTAAACAAAATATGAATGTAGTAAAAACATTTTTACGTCAGTGATTGTGCCATAACAAACACATATGTTAATTCTAGCTTGCTCAGCAATTGATATCTCTTGCACTCGGCATTCAATGATCTTTGTACTCTGGTGATTGGCATTGTCTTCTTTACATAACTTGGAAAAAACTTACTTGGCTAATACAAAATTACTCGGTGACCATAGGTTTACTCGGCAGTGACTACTACTTGATAAATGTACATTAAATGACTCAGCCTATACATGATGACTCAATCGTAATGATGGCCGACCAACATTTCCTAGATAATGACTAAGTGTAAGACACTAATAGACAACAAAACTATAGGGATCTACAAACTCCCCCTTTGACATAAGTGGGAAAAAAACTTTTTCATGATATTTACAATATATTTACAAGAGTACTTAGTATTAAAAGAATAATTCCCCTAAGATATATACATATACAAAACTGAGTATTTCATACCATTCTATTTTTCTTCTTCTCTTTGATTTTGTTACCTCCCTATGTGCCTTGATATGTCATTTTATTATTTCCCCCTTGTTTTTGGTACTCATGATTTCTTCGTTAGTAGGGAGCTTGCAATGTTTCTCCAAAAATGGTTTGTAAAGCATCATAACCATATGCAATGTAGAATCCCCACTGGATGTTGCAATTTTCAGAACCTCTGATTATACTTCTACCTTGATAGCTAGGTTGACTAGGCTCTTGGCAGTAGAAAGATGAGCATCTTTCTATATTAGGTCCATAGCCTTTTCTAACTCTCTTTGGATGACCTCAAGGTGAGGTGTCAACATTGTTTGAATATAGAGTAGATGATCCCTTATCTTACCATCATTAGCCATGAACTCGTATATCCTTCCTTGAGAATGTAGAAGCTTGGCATAGTGTTTGGAGCTGGAACTTGCATCCAAATTCAATTAGTGACTAGTAGACTTTATATCTAGTTGTAGTTTGTCTACTAGCACCTAGTTATCCTTAGTAAATTCTTCTACATTGCACAACTTCTTGTACAAATATTATGCATTTAGTACAACTCCTTCTGAATCTGATATTAGGGTAGAAAGTTCTACCTACTTCACTGCTATCTCGACAGAGACCTTATCTAGTACCTTTGTCTCAAATTTCCTTTCTGACCACTACAACAACTTATCATTTTCTTTGTTGTCATCTTCTGTCACTTTCTTGACTATGTGGACAAGTTGTTCTAGTATGGGGTCAGAGTCATTAACATCAGTCATGTCAAAAGTATCAATGAATATACCTTTTATCTCATATAGAACTTTCTTTTGTTGATGTTCCTTCTTAATTCTTCTTGCTTTCTTTTCTTCTTTGGTAATTATTGCAATGTATGAATCTATTCATATGATAAGTTATCTGTGTCCCATTTCTAAATCACAATAACTTCATTGAGTGTTACCTGAGGTGTAGAAATTTTCCTTTTCTTTTTCTATGTCTTCTTCTTCGGTGTATTCCCACTCGACATCTGTACAAGATCTTTTATTGTATCTTTCTCCTTAGGCTCTTGGATGTCGATATCTGTTACCTTCTCTTATTTTCCTTTATCCTCCACATGAGGATTCAAAATCAATAGTGCAGAGTGATCTACTTTTTCTTTCTATGACTCCTCGACAGATGTAGACTGAAGTGAAGGTGCCGACTGGTCCTGTTCCATGATAGTGTTAATATCGGCTAGCATGTCAACTATAAAAACATGAGGATGGATAGGGGTGGTGTTAACAGTTGATGTGTCATCAATTGATGGGTAATCCATAACTTGTAATAGCATAGTATTTCTCCCTAGCAAAGATGTAGCATGTGCTTCCTCAGCTTATATGTCTTCCTCGATAAATACCCGATTCTTCACTGGGGTATCCTCAGTGATGTCAAAAATATTTACTTTAGATAACTCCTAACATTTCTCTTCCTCAGGAGTTTCTTTCTCTAGAATAGGTGGATCATTTACATCTTCTTTATTATCTACTAGCTCAGAACCCTTAGATGGGCTAGCTTCTTGTTGTGTACTTTTGTCAATTAAAAAACCAAAAACAATTTTCCAAGTCCTAAGACTTTCCTCAACAACATCCTTAACCTTGTGTTGAAGGATGGAGTAAGCCCTCTTCTTAGGATCAAATTTGTTCCTGTACTATTCCATAATTTCCTAAATACTAGTAGGGGATAGGTCTAGAGAAACTTGAGCTAGTGTACTTTCCCTTATCTACTTCTTGGTCATTAGGGAAAATTCCCATTTCCATGCAACTCTCTCATATAACTCATTAGGAATCAACTTCCCCATTTCTATTGGTAGCATCTTGAAAGTGCAGAGCATCTCAAGTATAGCTTCTTAAATTTTCTCCTTATCTCCTATACTCATGTTCTCAAATCTTATTTGTTTCAAACCTTCAAGTCCAATAGATTTCTTGATGGTGTGGCATATTTCATCCAAATTCGGTGTTTTACAATGTACTTGTAACTTCTTCTTCTTAACCTCCTCATCACTTTATGTTTCCTCATCATCTTTCTCCAAAATAAGTTTTCTCTTAGGCTTCTTCCTTGACTAGCTTAGCACTGCCCTAGGCTAAACAATTTTCTTTTTCCCTAATGCAGGGGTTTTCTTTTGTGGCTTGGTAGCTGCGGCTATAGAGGCTTCCCTTGTTCTTGGCCTAAGAATAGGTGATGAAATAGCCTTAGGTTTTTGTATTTTCTTGTTCATGGGCTCGGTAATTGCTACCTTATTTTCTTTCTTCTCCAATACTTTATCATCTTCTTCACTTTCTTTGTCTTCTCCCAGTCCTTGTGTCAGTTCAAGAGGTGCATCTACCTCTCTCTATCTCCTATCATTTTTACTAGGTTCTTTATTATATTTTTTCTCTTTCTCTCCTAGGTAGTAGATTTCAATCTTGTTAGCACCTAGAAAAATTTTCATGGCTTCATCATCTTTTCCCTGGTCTCTGCAATGTTTTTCCATGTCCCTAGCTTAAGACCTTAGTTCAAGATTTGAAAAATCTAGCCGTTGGGATATGAAACCCTAGATTGCCCCGGCCTTCTTCTAATTTTGTGTTACCTTTTCAGGCCACTTAAAAGACTAAAAACCCATGTGCTTTAATAATTTCCTAAGTCTAGTGCCCGGCGGTTTTATCTTTCCTAAGTATTTGGCACCTCATTTTCTAATGTTTCTGCTTTAATATTTCCAAAAGTGTCACCCCTTTCAAACGTGTGGCTATCATTGTTTCACAAGACTATAGGTTGTCAAAATTTTTGACAGGGGGTATAACGACGAAGCGCCATTTGTCCCGGCGGGCCCAGTATCTAAGTCTAAAATTCATGATCTACGGTGGGCATATGATCTCATGGAATCTTCTTCCCCCATGAGATCATGTGCTAGCCGTCAGATCCTCCATCTTGTTCATGTCAACTAGAGTGGGTCCACTGCCAAGTGTTCACAGGTGGTAGTTTTTTATTGGTTGCAGAGTGGTGAGGTGGAAGTATGTCAGTGGGACCTAGTTGTTGGTGTGTCCTTGAGGGTCCTGACATCCACAAAAGATCTATGGCTGGTGTAAGTTCTCATGGGTTTTATCAGAGCTATGAGATCTTATGCCAACCATCGATGTTACTTTATTCATAGGTGATGAAAGAAGGTGGGCCCTCTGATAGTTGGAGCTGATGTCTGTGATTTTCATTGGGGGAAGGGATAACGATGCAACAGGCCCATTTCCTAGTGTTGCAGAGTTGTTTTATTTTGATTGGTCAGTGGGTTGGTGACTTGGCGGTTGTCAGTGGGGCCAGTTTCTCCAAAGAGGGTAAAGCACTATAGGATCTTGTGGTTGTCACTATACCACTGAGGTAAGATGCATGATGGTTAAGTGGGTGATATAATGAGAGCCATTGATCTCATCTAGTGGGATATACTTTGCGGTGGGTCTGAACTACTTCATGGCACTGACTTGCTTGATTCTCATTAGTCATTGACCACTAGCCTGGTAGAGATTTTTCATAAGGTTTGTGACTATTTTTAAGAATGATGTGGACCACCCGATTTTCCAGGAAAGTACTTGGATTAACAGTCGCATTTTAAACTCTATCCGGATAACCATAGTAATTCAAATTTCAAATTTTTAGAGGGTTTCCAGCAATAGAAAGAATGGGAATTGAATGTTTTAGTGGTTGGATTTGGTGAAATTGGTGGTGCCAACTACTGTAGGGTGGTCCAGAGTCTGATGTTGATTGTAGGGTGTCTGTACCATAGGGAAAATGGATGAAATTTGTTGCTCAAGGTGTGTTGCAAGTGACCGATTAGATTGATTTGCATGGTGAATTTATGATCTTTGGTACAAACTCAGAGATTTCTTATTCTTGAAGATCATCCTTGGATTTGATTGACTTATTTCTTGGTTTTCTTCCAAGTGTATTAATTTTTTGATTGTTTCTCATTGGTGTGGCAGTTGAAACCCTAACCCTCGTCATCTGAAGCTTGTTGCATCCTAAGTTTTAGGATTCCAAGGTGACTAGTGGTATAAATAGTGAAATGTTTTATTTTGTAAGGGTTCCTTCTTCTAAAATTTTTGGGAGAACTGGTTCCATGAAGGGTCCTTTTCCTATAGATATTGCCTTTTCTTTGCATATAGGGTGTTCCCTCTTTCCTCTCTGCTTCTAAGAATATAATACATGTTGTGTTAGCTTGTCTTATGTATGAGAATCCAATGTACTTGTACTACTATGAGATTATCTCCATTTGAATCTTGAGCTTATTGATTATAACATCAAGGATGTTTATTTTTCTATTTGCACTTCTTATGTGTTTGCAAGTGGAGTTGTCTTCACATAGATAACTAGGTTCAGGATTAGTTTTTAGATGTGTATGGGCTAGGGTATCAAAGATATTTTATGCTTGTCTTCCAGTAGCAGCTGGTTAATGTATTATCTGTTTATAGGTCTCTTCTAAGGGGAGGGTTAAAATCCTTTGAACAAGGTGATAGCATGTCTAGATACATAGGTGGATAATTAAAGTGAGGTCTGGATAGTGGTGTATGATTGATGTAAGGCATCAACATATTGGGTATATTGTTTTCTTGTTTCATAGCTCTTTATTGCAATGGTGTATTTGACTCTACTACCCATTGGATAAGGCACTAGTCTATGAGAGACTTAGGGTGTCTCAGGGGTCCTTTCAACCCATCTTCAAAATCATTTACATAAAGCACCACCTTTTCCTTTCATGTTGTTAGAGTAGGTCTCTATTCTTCAGATTCATTTTATGCAAATAGGGTTGTTGCATAAGATTTGTGATTTCATTGGGGTAGGATACCCATAGGGGTCTAAAGGCTATTCCAAAATAATATATTTGTAGGTCTATTAATTTTCATGAGGTTTCTTGAGTGTGCAAATAAGGCAATACCCACCTGAGTGATGTGGAGCTCAAAGAAGAAGGAGGATTCCTTTCAATCCTCATCAATTGGACTGTTTTCTTGTCAAAATTGAGTGCATAATCTGAAGATCAAGCCCACATTTTTATTCAAGTTTGGTCCTGCAAGGAAAACCTCCAACAAATCCCATTGTTATCTTAGACTTAGCCTCCTCATATGTTCCAAAGTAGGGAGCCTTCTAATCAATTTCCTCGGCTATCAAAGCTATGATATCTATTATGGTCTCATCAATATTAACCTCATAAGGTAATGGAATTAGCCATGATACCCTCGATAGAATAGCTTGTGCATATGTGAAGTTAGTATCTACTAAGAAAGTGAATAGAGGTAAAATGGATTCACCACTAGTCAGATGTAAAAGGGGAAATATGATATCTATTCTCAAAACCCAAATTCCCCAAAGAAGAGATTCGATTTGATCAACCTAGAGGTTAATACATAATCGAATCAATTTGTGGATGAATATGGAAGAGAGAGAGAGAGAGAGAGAGAGAGAGAGAGAGAGATTAAATATAATATTTCCCTATATGGAAGAGGATTATATTTGAAAATCTAAAATAATAAATACTAACCTCAAATTAGGGCAGATCTAGAAAATGTTGAATTCTAATGTCTGTGTACACTTTCAAAAAAATTTGAAACCTATCCTGGACTGGAAATGCCAAGATAGAGAAAACCCATAAATCTTTCCTCAAGATGGCTCAGCTCGGGTTTGATCCTCATAAAATGTCAAATACCACATTCTTAATTTGAAGTCTGATTTGAATTCTATTCATAGATCTCAGAAGTTTTCTGAAAAGGGTATCCAAATTCACTCTCAAATCTGAAATTTTGCACCTATACTTGCAAGAAAATGGGGGTTTTGTTGTATGGGGGGTTTGCCTTGGTCAAACCCCAGTTTAGGAATTAACCTTGAAATTGAATTCAAATGTAGTATGCATAAATGAAATAATTGGAACAAATCACCTTGCTTATGTTGAAGTCCTTGTAGAGGATTTGAATTCTCAAAATGACAAGTAGGAATGCTTCAATGGATGTAGGATGTCTCCAATCAATGGTATTTGATCTTCAACACCAATCTTGACTTGATCTTTGCATATGAGAAGGCTTGAATGAATGGAGAAGGATGGATCATCAAAGGGGGCTCCAAAGAGATTGAACCCTTCAATAGCTAACAATGGATCTCCTTGATGAATGGATAATTGAACACTTGAATGCTTGAAGACTTTCTTGCACTTGAGAGCTTGAGAGAAATTGCTTAATTGTGGATGAGATGTTGAAAATGAGAGAGGAAGGCCTCCTTTTATAGTGATCTAGGGCACACTCCTCTAGATGGGCCACCTTAGAGAATTAAATCCTAATTAGGTCCTCACCTTTAGAAAGGATACCTAGATTAAATGCAATTAAAGGATTTACCATCCTGAAACCCGAAATGGCTGACTCAAAAGAAGGAAAATAAATCTCCCGAAAGCCCGAAGCCTGAAAATTCTAGAAACTAAAATTTTGGAAGAAGGGGTCAATGTCAAGATTGACCCTAACCTAGTTAGGGTCAACCTTGACCTTCACCTAGTCAAGTTCTCACTCGACCCTGACCCTGGTCCCAGGTTGACTTAGAACCAAGTCAAGAGGTCCTGGGGATGCCCAGAAACCTAGAACTGATGCCAGAATAGGGTAGAGTGCCATGAAGAGGCACAAAATCCTATGATGAACATGATAAAATCCATGAGGACCTATTTGTAAGTCCTACCTAGAAAATAGATCCATAGAAGAGGGAAATTAAGGAGAATCCTCGGGATCCTAACCCTAATTTCACCTAAAATGAAGGAATCAAATGCAAAAAAGAAGTGGAAAGTAGGGAGAAAGCCAGATCAAAGAACAGATCAATTCAAGGCATTAGACATGACCCCAAATCACTTAGTCAGAGGGCTAAATGATCTTACCATGGAAGTAATTCCATTTTAAGATGATACATTAAGCACCCACTTTAGCAAGAGTATGGACTCGATGCAAACTCTTGGTAAAGGAGAAGAAAAAGGAGATCCAAGTGGATTCAAAATGAGATAAAATAATACTTATTTAAGGACACAATCCCCCAAACTAAGGATTCTAACTTGACATACATGCATGAGGGTGTGAGAAGAGAAAACCAAAAGAATGGGAGTTAGTACTAAATAACCCAAATCAATTAGCATTAGAAACCTGGCTAAGAAATATTTCTCATACTAATATCATATTTGGAAAGCTATCATAAAAGCATAAATGATTACATAAGACAGATAAGAGAAACACTATAAATAACATAGCTTCATGATCCCGTCCTACTAGCATGAAAGTAGAAAAAAGAGAAAGGAGAAAGTGATTACCTCACCTAGTAAGATGCCCACCTTACTGTGAATCACCCGGGAGGGAGAGCCCAACAGGTTCACCCATAAACTTTGCTTGCAATTGTAATGCATCTTTTGATGGCTTCTAGAATATCCATAGATCCACCTTCTTGTATCACTATGAATATACAATGTGTGTCTCCTCAAGATTTAGCAACTTATGTGCATTACCATCATCAGATTTAGCATATAAATGCATGTCTTTTTAGGATTTAGCAACTTATGTGCATTACCTTTCAAGATTTAGCATATTTGAAATTGGAAATGTGTGTCCCTTTAGGATTTAGCAACTTATGTGCATTATCTTCAGCGGATTTAGCATATTGAAAATTTTGAAAAATGCATGTCTCCTCAGGATTTAGCAACTTATGTGTGTTACCTTCGAAAGATTTAGCATATGAATGCATGTCTTTTTAGGATTTAGCAACTTATGTGTGTTACCTTCCAAGATTTATCATATAAAAATAAAAAACTATAGTACAAGGGAGACCCTATATATGCCCCCCTCCTTAATATGGCAAAAACATACTATTTTGACATGTTAAGGAAAGATAAGAATAACAATAAAGCCTTCTTCAACATCAAGACAATATTCATAGACAACACCCAGTCTAAGCCAAGAAGGTCACAACTCCTATGAGGTCGTGGAAGGGATGAATGTAAAGAGATATCATGCAAGAAGTGAAAAGAAAGTAACCCTTATGAGGGATAGCACACTGTTCAGTTTCCAAGGTGAGAGATATATCAACCTTGGAAACCCAATGTCAAACAAAAAAGTAGGTTGTGATCAAGGACAAAAATCCTCAATGAAAACCAAAATTTTCATGTATGATTGGATATCACATAATAGATAAATACTGCTTACCCAAGGAAAGAGGTGAATCCTAAAAAGACAGAAGGAAAGGAGATGACATCCTTGCCCCCCAAGTGTAGGGAAAAGATGGAAGAGGATACCTATTTCACAATGCAAGGAGATATCCTATTTAGCAATAATCTATACCATATTCTTAGTGAAGGATATTGACCCCTACATCCAAGAATATAGATAATCATGAAAAAGATATGTCACTCATGAAAAAAGGATCCTCAAATGAAAGAGATCTTATCAACAAGACCCCCAACAAAGAGGAGTGCTTTAGATAAAATATCATCTTTCAAAGGTGGGAACAAAGATTCAATCATCAAGCCCCCTGCAAAGAAGAGGAAGAGGAATCTTTGGAATGAGGGAGATAACTCTAACACCAAAGCAAGGGTGAGAGTTTATAAAGAACATAATTTACAACATAGAGAAAAAGTGACGACTTAGGAAAACAACTTCTCATATAAGAAGGTTATCCATAGTCAAAACCTTTGTCAATATAATGAAATAATATTGAAATATAAACAAATACCACTAAGCTAAGGAAAGAAGTTCCCTAGACAAAGAGAGAGAAGGAAGAACCTTTCCCCCCAAGGATGAAAGGAAAGGGATACCTTTGCAAAACACATGTCTTAGAAAAGATATCTTGAATAATAGAAGAGAGCAATGGATGAAAAGATATCATAATACAAACCATCGAGATAAATGAGAGAATAACCAATTAAGGTCAAAGCAAGAACATAATAGATTCTAGAAGATGAGAAGAAATATATCTCTTGCCCCCTAGTCTAGAGGAGAAAAGATCTATGTTATATTAGAGTGAGGGGTAAAATTATGAATAAATCTCAAAGGAGAAGTTTCTTTTCTTTTATCTTTATGGATTGGATAATATGGAGAAGGTACTTTGAAAAATATTTGCACATCATGAACCATAGTTTGAACCTCAACATAAGCATGGGAACAACTAGGAATAGAAGATGAAGAATTAGGAATCTGATTAGGAAAGATAGGATTAGGATTAGGAAGTTTAGGAACTATATTATGAAGATTAGGAATACTAGGAAAAGTGGAGGACATGATATGAATGGAAGACACAACCGAAGGAACACTTGGAACCATAGTTGGAAAAGGGTTTGAATAGATATAAGTAATACTATGGTAAGAAGGTTGTGAGGTAGGGTCTTGATTTCCCATAAGATCACCACTAATAGGAAGAGCATTAAGGGAATTCTTATCTTTCTATGCTAATGCCTCATCACTAGAAGGAATCCTAAATTGAGGTGAAGGATGTATAATGTCATCTTCTTTCACATAAGAGGAGTGTGTTTTAGAATATATGTCATCCTTTTGTATCAAAAATTCTTCACAAGGAGGGGATAAATCAATGTCTTTATCCAAGGGTTCATTCCAAAAATTAGAATTATCCACAATGACTTCATGAGGAAGAGAGTAATCAACATCCAAATCCAAAGGTTCATCCCAAATAGGAGGATTGTCCACAATGGTTTCATGAGGAAGGGAGTAATCGAAATCCAAAGGTTCATCCCAAATAGGAGGATTATCCATAATGGTTTCATGAGGAAGGGAGTAATCAACATCAAAATCCAAAGGTTCATCCGAAATAGGAGGATTATGCATAATGGTTTCTATTATACACTAATTTTGCACCCTTGTTTCAAGCTCTCGTAGTCTTGATAACCTAGTATAACATGGGAATCATCTCTAGGTTGTGGGACCTATGCTAACTAAGATGAGACCTCCGGGTTCTAGGATGGTTCCTCTTGGATAATCACCCTAATTTGCTTCTAGACATGAAAAGTAAACTCTTTGAGGGAAAGGGATAGAAGGAATGCTTAAGGGGAAATGACTTGAAAGCAAACTACCTACTAGGTGATACACCAAAATTAGGGTTTGGATCTTAGTATAGAGGAATGAAACCAATGGAAGGCTAGGGTCTAGTAGGTCACAAATTATTGAATAGGCTTGTATAAGTGTTTCATAGGAGGGCCTGAACATAAGACACAACTTATGACCTGCAAGCAGACATTCACTTCTACAACTCGGTGTAGGATTGCGACAAGACTGTTAGTGGGGCTGAAGTATACCCATAAAAACATCTAAATCAGATCAAACACAATAACACACAAAATTACAAAAAGAAAGAGGGATCAAGAACCCTAAGATATCACTAAAAACATCATATACTTTAATCTAATAAGAGATAACTCAAACAAGGAAGCACACAGACATGAAGGATTGTCATAAAATACCTCTGCACTATTTTTTTATCATCAATGGGAACTTGAGAACTGTAAAAGCCAGAGGGTAGAAATGATACCATAGATGAACCTTAAGAAAAGATGAATTTCTTCTACAAGTGTCCAACTCTGAGCTCAAAAGCTCCAAAATTACAATATATACATCCTTCCTTGCACACAGGCAAGGGTCAAAAATCTAAATAAGGTTAGAGAATTTTATATTAGAATAATGATAAACCATAGTTTGATCAAGTTTGATCATAAATAATTCTCTACAACATCATAGATGATTAGATATTCTTTGAGTGCCCCTCCCTGTACCTCATAATTAGCCTACAAACAAGCAACCCGGACTCATCTACCTCTTTGCACAAAGTCTCACCATGAATGCACTAATTTGGTACTCTTAGAAAACAAGAAATGACCAAAGAGGGCTACCCAGACCCCTATCATCATCTTCCCCAACTACAATAATCCTTGAAACATAAATGTTTAGCTACCCATTTTTTCGCAACCGACCATTAGATCAAAACGTAAAAAACCCTGCAGAGAAATATTTAAATTTTAAATGTTAACAGCTAACTGGGTGGCACCAGACTTTTCTTTTATCGATGGCCGATGCTTAAACCTCAATCTTCTTTTAAAATGTGATTGTTAGATCTTCTTATTTACTGGGGAACTGTTCGTCTATAGAATTAACCCCAAGTCCACCTTGGGTTACCTTTTTTTTCTTCAGTCACAGAGTCATTTGAACTTTTAGTTGACCTCCGTTAAGTCTAGAAAACTTGAGGAACCCTTTTATCACTGATTCACCTAATGTTCTCTAACCCTGGGCCCATTCACCTCTTGGAAATATTTTATTCACCCTTGACTGCTCTATAGGCATACACCTCAGACACCTTTTTGACGGTGGACCCACAGTAAACAGATCCCAATCTAATGATGGCCGCATGATCTCATGGCCACCAAATATTCCTTCAGATCATATGCCCGCCATAGATCTGCATTCAACCATGACCCTACTAACACATCTATCCACCTAGAAGTCCTCATCAGCATGTGGTAACCAATCACACTCGAGCACATCAGTGAACGAGGACCCACTGATGAACCCCTGACAAAAAGCAAGATCGATGGTCGTCTAAAAATCTCATACCTCTAACACAACCCTTGCGAAGATACAACAACCGTCGATCTTTTGCCGACTGTCAGAACCTTTGACCATCAAAAGAACCTGGCCCCACTCACAAGAAATGACTCATTCACATGTAAACCAATTAGGAAATGCCAACTACGTACACCTGGTAGTGGACCCACTGAACCTTGAAGCACTGCATAGAAGGGAAGATCAATGGTTGTCATAAGATTGCAAGCCTTTGACAGACCCTATGAGATCTTATGACCATCATAGATCTTAGCCTCTTTGACACATTCATAGACCCTTTGACATGGTCCCACTAAGGCATCCTTGCTGTCACCTGGGATCCTATAGAGAATAAGAATGTACTAGAAAAGGACCCACCTCAAGAGCTCAGAGATAAAGTAGGATCAATGGTTGTCACATGATTGCAAGTGTTAGAAAAACTCCTTGTAGACATGTGACAACTATTAGATCAACATCAACTAACAACCACCAAGCCTGCACTGACCTTCTTTACAAATCATCATCTCTCGACCAATCAGGAGCTTCCACATAGGACAACGTGGCATCAGACCCACTGACACACTGCAGTGCTTCCTGGAAAGGGAATCGACAGTCGGTGCATGATCTAATGCTTTGATAAAACCTTCATATCATTAGATAGCTTTTAGATTTCATCAACTAGGACCCCACATAAAAAGACTACTCGACCAAGACCGCCAACCAAAACGGTAACTGCTCACCAAATCGCAAAGTGTTAAGGGGTTAACCACTAGGAATCAGAGATTTGGTGAATGAAGGATTTAAAATGCGCACATGAAAAATTGGGACCTTTAAGTTTATAAATAAAGTAACATGAAAATATAACAGGCGAAAGGGTTTTTAGGGTTTTAAGGGTCCAACGACTAGTTTTATGAATTTTTAAGGCTTTTGCACCTAGCCAGAGACCTAGAAACCACTGCAGAGACCAGAGGGAAATAGATAAAGCCATGAAATTTTTTAGAGTGCTTGGTAGGGTTAAAATAGGGACTTGGGGATAGATATTTGCCAAATTTTCATTCACATGAGAATTAGGGTAACATTTTGGTGATTTTTGCTGGATATCAGCCTGCTAGACATTGAAACCTGTGGCCTTGACATAATCCATTGGGCATGGGGTCATCACAGGAACACAAAACTTTGACTGAGAGACAAAAATGGAACTAGAGAGGAAAACTTGTGCACAGGCACTTCTTGAAAAGAAGGAAACTAACCTATAAAATAGGGAAAGAAAATAGGGGAAATATTTACAAGAATTTACAAAGAGGGATTAACCTCAAAGTAGGGCTTCAAATGGAATCCATTTACTGAGATAGGCAAGGGAATTCCTCCAATATTTGATAGCTAAAAAGCATTAGATCCCCTACATTCTATTATAACAAATGGTCTACTCTAGAATGAATCAAATTTTGTATGTCTGCCAGGCTTGGATCTAAACTCATCCCATTTGAGAACTATCTCCAACTTTGAAATTTCTGACCCTGGCTCTTTTATCAAAGTTTCTCTTTGTTTGGATCTAATGGAATTCCATATCTTACTTTGATTTGTCTCTGATCTCTTCCAGTTCCATCAACTGACCATATTTGATCTGCAAGGGGTCTCCTCCTTCAAACAGGGCATATTGAGTAGCTAAGTCAAGAGCTAGTAATTCAGTTGAAATGGACAACTTAGCTTCTCTATCATATACTAACACATAAGGAGAATTCCCAATAATCTTCTTTGGAGTAATCCTATCTAGCCATAAGGTAGACCTAAGTTTAATATGCCAATCCCTTTGATTGTCTTGTAGAGTCTTCTTAACTATCCTAATCAGGTTCTTATTTGTTGACTCTGCTAAACCATTACCTTGAGGGTAATAATTTGAACTGGTACTCTGATAGATGCCATTCTTGACTACCCACTCTGAGACTTTGAGGCCTATGAATGCCAATGCATTATCTGATATGATGGAATCAGGAGTGCCAAATCTATGAATTATGTCATCATAAAAACTTACGACAACACTCTCATTGGCCTCTTTTAATGGAATTGCTTCTATCCATCTGGTGAAGTAATATGTTGCAGTGATTATCCATTTATGGCTTGCACTAGATGGAGGATTTGTTAGGAATGAATGCAAAGTATTTTGGCAGTCATTCTGTAGTAGTTGTTGTTGCATTCATGACTTGGATTGTCATTGATGTCAACATAGTGATATTCTAGATATCAGTAGGAAAGCAGGTACAATTTTGTTTTGCACACATGTTGTATTTTAGATTGGATTTTTCAAAATTGGTGGTATGTTCTTTGGTGTGTTATTAACCTATGGTTAACAGTGCAAAAAGAAATTCATTCATTCATGAGAGTCATGAGCATTTTGGTGAAAAGTGTTTAGACAGTGTTTTTGTGTAGTGATTTTCAGAAATCGGAGGATATCTCTTAGCTGGGATGGAATCTAATTTTGTGCAGTTAAAGGGACGTTGGAGACTCATTAATGATGACATGGTTCATAGTACAAACTTTAAGGATATGTTTGGAGAAAGTTACAACATCTGGAAGCCGATAGTTTTATGTGAATTTTGTGTGTAGCATGCAGAAATTATTATTTTGTAATTGAGGACCGACTCATTTGTAAATATTTGAGTTTGGTATATAAGAAGGAATTTTTTCCTTCTTTTAATAAGAATTGTAAAAAAAAGAGAATTGAGTAGAGAGGATTGAATTGTGAAAGTTGAGATGTGAATATATGCATGAAGTGAAGAAAAGAGCTAATTCAGTGATGAAGGAAGACTTGTGAGTACAGATATCTGGAATTGAGATCTTGTGTAGTAGAGAGTGTAGTTTTGGCATAGTATGAAGGAGGTAATAAATTTAATATTATTCTATTGAATAATTCTAAGATCTTTTGGACAGTGGGTTAAGAGATCTTGCCTTGAAGTTGTTTGGGTAGTGGGTCCTTCTGTCTTCCATAAACTCTTAACCGGGTTAGAATCTTTTAACAGGGATTCAAAATCTCCTAACAGGGATTTATAGGTATTGAATGTATTTCATAAGACTCCTAATAGGGTCCATCTTCTAACAAGGAACTTTCATTTTAGTGCATCATTCCCACCAGGGTTTACTCATTTCAAGAGGTTCCCTAGTCAACATATCTTGTGTTATTGTGCAATTGTGTATGGTTATCTTTCTATGGTTGATTACTACATTGATTATATTGTTTAAAGTAGTTGAATGGTTAAATTATCAGATAACTAATTCACCCCCCCCTTCTCAGTTATCTTGGGGATCTTTACTTTCACACAATTGGTATTAGAGTAGCAGGTCCTTGAAAGAAAAGTTTAACAACTTAAGCAGATCCATGGTGAATTTTAGGAAAGAAAGCCCTAAGTTTGATGGAGTAAATTTTGACAGCTGAAAAGAAAAGATGAAGACACATTTATTGTGTTTAGGACCAAGTTATTGGTCGATTACAAAGAATGAGAAGACTATCATTCAGGAAGACAATCTAGAGGCAGGAACTAAAGATGAGCTAGATCTATTCATGTGTAACATACTTGCAAGAGAAGCACTTTTGTCATCACTACCAGAGAATGAATACAGTCAGGTAAGATGTTTGAAAACATCTCATGCAATTTGGAAAGCTTTACATTCTACTTTTGAAGGTGATGAACATGCGAAGAAGGCTAGATTACATAATTGGATTTGTGCATTTGAAGATATCAGAATGATGGAAGATGAATCTATTAGAAGCTATATTGGTAGGATGTCTGAGATTGTAATAGGAATAAAGTCTTGTGGAGGTGATAAGACAAAGAATGAAGTGATATGGAAAATTTTGAGAACTTTGACACCAATATTCAAACAGACAACACAGATGATTGAACAACTGATACCTTGTACACCAAACTTTTCAAGAGAGACTCTTCTTGGAAGATTAGAAAAAACAGAGATGAATTTGAGATTATTAGGAGAGATACCTAGAATGGAGACAACATTTAGTGCTCTTAACATTAGACCTACATTATTGAGAAGTACTAGTGTGAATGGAGATTATGCCAATAGTAGCAGATCTAAATTTGAGGAAGATAAGAAGATTGAAGAAGGTATTGCATTACTTGTAAAAAGAGAACCAGAAGGTAAGAAAATCTTTAAATGTTGGACTTGTCAAGAATATGGTCATTTTGCATCTAAATGTCCTAAAAGAGTTAAGAATTATAGAAGCAACTTTAAACCTAGGAGATCTAAAGAATGTTATTATGCAAATGATGAAGATCTTGAAGTAGGAATTGAAAAACATTTAAGTGACATCGATAATGATAACTTTGAGGAAATAGGATTTTTAGCAATTAAAGAAGAAAGTTCTAAATCTAATGAAAGGGAAGAAAATGCATTAGTTTCTCAAGTTGAAAATAAATCTGATTGGATTATAGATAGTGGTTGTTCACATCATATGACTGGAGATAAAAGAAAGTTTGTTAAGTTAGACAATTATGATGGAGGAATTGTTAGAGTTGGTAATAATGCACCTTGTTTGATTAAGTGTATAGGATCTATTACTCTTGATGGAAAGACTAAAATTGATGATGTTTACTTTGTTGATGGATTCAGACATAATCTACTAAGTGTTAGACAATTGGTTGATAAGGGTTATCAAGTTTGGTTTGCTGAGAAAACTTGTGTGATAAAAGATAAAGATGGAAATCTGATTGGAAAAGGATCCAGAACCAGAGGTAATGTATTTCAGTTGAATCATACTAAGATGACATGTTTGTTAACTAAGATTGATGACAGTTGGCTATGGTATAAAAGGTTTTGTCATATAAACTTTGATAATATTGTCAAAGTGAGTACTACACTTGTGGTAAGAGATTTACCTAAAATTATGAAACCTACTAATATGATTTGCAAAGAATGTATGATGGCAAAGCAGAAAAGGAGTTCATTTCCCAGCAAGAAGTTCACATCGGCAGAGAAGCTGGAGATTGTTCATACAGACTTGAGTGGTCCTACTAGGACTAGAGGATTCTATGGAGAAAGGTATTTTATGATTCTTGTTGATGATTTTACAAGAATGATGTGGATTGCATTTTTGAAAGAAAAATCTGAAGCATTTGATAAATTTAAGATCATGAAAAGAAAAATTGAGAATGAATCTGGAATGAAGATTAAGTGTCTAAGATCTGATAGAGGTGGTGAATTTACATCTAGAGAGTTTAATACTTTTTGTGAAATGAATGGTATTAAGAGACAACTTTCAGCCCCTAGAACACCAAAATAAAATGGTATTGCAGAAAGAAGGAACAGGTCAATAACTGAAGCAACAAGAGCTATGTTGTTTGAGAATTATTTGGCTAAGACCTTTTGGAGAGAAGTAGTGAACACAGTAGTATACACTATGAATAGAGTACAAATCAGAGCAGATACAAACAAGACACCTTATAAATTATGAATTGGACATGCACCCTCAGTTAAGTATTTTATAGTTTTTGGAAGTAAATGTTATATTAAGAGAGATGATGATATAGGAAAGTTTGATCCTAGAAGTGATGAAGGAATATTTCTTGGATATTATTTGAAAAGAAAAGCATATAGATGTTATAACAAAAGAACTAAGACTATTGTTGAAAGTGCAAATGTCAAAGTTGATGAGAAGTTTAAAATTCAGGAAAGAATACTTGATTATGAATCTGATGGAGAAGCACAACCTCAGCCTAACATTGAAAATACAGAATTATTTTTTGAAACTAACAGTGATTTTTTGAATGAGAGTCATACTGAAGAAAAAAAAGAAGAAAATAGAGAAGAAAATAGAGAAGAAAGCAGAGAATAATCTATAGTTGGAACAAGATCAGTAACTATGACACCTAACATGTATATTTCAAGACATCACCCTATTGAGAAAGTTATTGGAAGTTTAGACAAAGGAGTTTTGACTTGAAATAAGGTACATTTATGCTTGATTTCTCAAATTGAACCTAAGACTACTAATGAAGCTTGTGAAGATGAACATTGTATTAATGCTATGAAAGAAGAACTGGAGTAGATTGAAAAAAACAAGAGATGGGAATTGGTCCCTAGACCTAAAGAAAAGAATGTGATTGGAACAAAATGGATATTTAGAAAAAAGATGAATGAACAAGGAGAAGTGATAAGAAACAAAGCAAGATTGGTATGTAAAGGATATTCACAACAAGAGGGAATTGACTATGAAGAAACTTTTGCACCTGTGGCCAGACTTGATGCAGTGAGAATGTTTCTAGCATATGCAGCTTACAAGAAATTCAAAGTGTATCAGATGGATGTGAAGTCAGCATTTCTGAATGGTGAATTGGAAGAAGAAGTCTACATTGAGCAGCCTGAAGGTTTTCCTTTGACACAAGAAGGAGATATGGTATGTAAGTTAAAGAAAGCTTTATATGGATTAAAACAAGCACCTAGAACCTGGTATGCAAGATTGGATAAGTATTTATTGAAATTGGGATTTATAAAAGGAATAGAAGATAGTAACTTATACACAAAAGAAATTGAGAATGGTTTGTTGGTTATAGTTATATTTGTTGATGATATTATCTTTGGAGGAGAAGATGAAGCTAGTGACAAATTTGTAGATGAAATGAAGACTGAATTTGAAATGAGCATGATTGGATAAATGAAATATTTTTTGGGATTACAGATAACACAAAGCAAGGAAGGTATATTTGTAAGTCAGACTAAGTATTTGAATGACTTATTGAAAATATTTGGAATGGAAGATTCTAAACCTGTTGGAACACCTATGGTAACTAGACATAAGTTATCTAGCAAAGATGAGACACTAGCAGTTGAGTAGAAAAAGTACAGATCTATGATTGGAGGATTGTAGTACTTGACACATACAAGACTTGATATAGCACATTTAGTTGGGATTGTAGCGAGATTTCAAGCAAAACCTAGAGAATCACATTATGCAGCAGTAAAGAGGATACTGAGATATCTGAAAGGAACAATGGATTATGGATTATGGTATGAGAATTCTGATGATTTTACTTTATGTGCCTATACTGATGCAGATTGGGGAGGTAGTTTTGATGACAAGAAAAGCACCAGTGGTGGAGCCTTTTTTCTTGGAGGAAAATTGGTCTCTTGGTTAAGTAAGAAGCAGAATTGTATTTCACAAAGTACAACAGAAGCAAAATATGTTGCAGCAGCAAACAATTGTAATTAGATTATTTGGATGAAGTTGATATTGAAGGATATTGGAATAAAGTTTGATGAGCCTATTGTTATACATTGTGATAACACCCGTACAGTGATTATGTCAAAAAATATTATTCTACACTCTAAGACTAAACATATTGAGATCAAGTATCATGTTGTAAGAGAGAAAGTTGCAGAAAAAGAAGTAAGATTGGAGTACATAAGCACAAAGGAACAGATAGCAGATATATTTACAAAACCTTTACCAAAGGATACATTTGTGTATTTGAGAGTTATGCTTGGGGTTATGCCCCAACCTATTTTTGAGAATTGATGTAGATGATTACATCTATCCAATGGTATATGAGCCCTATCTTTCTTTTGGATTGGATGTTGGAACTTCCTCTATGGGGGAGTTTATCAGCTGAGTCATGAGGACTCTTGTTATTGTATTTTTATGAACAGTGTCTTTTGACATTAAGTTTTCATTGACTTAGTGATGGAATTTTTGTCATTTATGTCAATGGGGGAGAGATATACATGAAAAACATTGTAGATTGTATGAGAGAGCTGAATGGGAGAACGAAGCAAGATTTAATTTGATATTTTACAGTGATATTGTAGTATTGGATTTTTGGAACATTGGATGTTTTTCATCTATGTTTCCATCAATGCCAATGGGGGAGATTGTTAGGAATGAATGCAAAGTATTTTGGCAGTCATTCTGTAGTAGTTGTTGTTGCATTCATGACTTGGATTGTCATTGATGTCAACACAGTGATATTCTGGATATCAACAGGAAAGTAGGTATAGTTTTGTTTTGCACACATGTTGTATTGTAGATTGGCTTTTGCACAATTGATGGTATGTTCTTTGGTGTGTTATTAACCTATGGTTAACAGCACAAAAATAAATCCATTCATTGATGAGAGTTATGAGCATTTTGGTGAAAGCAGTGTTTAGATAGTGTTTCTGTGTAGCGATTTTTGGAAATCGGAGGATATCTCTTTCCTAAGATGGAATCTGATTTTGTGTAGTTAAAGGGATGTTGGAGACTCATTAATCATGATGTGGTTCATAGCACAAACTTTGAGGATATGTTTGGAGAAAGTTACAGTATCTGGAAGCTGACAGTTTTATGTGAATTTTGTGTGTAGCATGTAGAAATTATTATTTTTTAATTGAGGACCGACTCATTTGTAATTATTTGAGTTTGGTATATAAGAAGGAATTTTTTCCTTGTTTTAAGAAGAATTGTAAAAAAAGGAGAATTGAGTAGAGAGGATTGAATTGTGAAAGTTGAGATGCGAATATATGCATGAAGTGAAGAAAAGAGCTAATTCAGTGATGAAGGAAGACTTGTGAGTACAGAGATCTTGAATTGAGATCTTGTGTAGAAGAGAGTGCGGTTTTGGAATAGTATGAAGGGGGTAATATATTTCATATTATTCTATTGAATAATTCTAAGATCTTTTGGACAGTGGGTTCAGAGATCTTGCCTTGAAGCTCTTTGGGCAGTGGGTCCTTCTGTCTTCCATAAACTCTTAACCGGGTTAGAATCTTTTAACAGTGATTCAAAACCTCCTAATGGTATAGTATGAAGGAGGTAATATATTTTATATTATTCTATTGAATAATTCTAAGATCTTTTGGACAATGGGTTCAAAGCTCTTGCCCTGAAGCTCTTTGGGCAATGGGTCCTTCTGTCTTCCATAAACTCTTAACCGGGTTAGAATCTTTTAACAGGGATTCAAAACCTCCTAAAAAGGATTTATATGTACTCAATGTATTTCATAAGACTCCTAACAAGGTCCATCCTCTAACAAGGAACTTTCATTTTAGTGCATCAATTTGTGGGCATCATTCCCACTAGGGTTTACTCTTTTCAAGAGGTTCCCTAGTCAACATATCATGTGTTATTGTGTAATTGTGTATGGTTATCTTTCTATGGTTGATTAATACATTGATTATATTGTTTAAATTAGTTGAATGGTTAAATTATCAGATAACTGATTCACCCCCCCCTCTCAGTTATCTTGGGGATCTTTACTTTCTAACAAGATTGATCATATCAATGAAGTCTATACCCCACTTCATGAAAGGTTGCTCTGTTCTGACTGGCTATAGGGGCAAGGCTGAAAGCTTCTCTTTTCCTTCAAACATGACACACTTGATGCATTTTATCACATACTCATGACTATCCTTAAAGATAGATGGCCAATAGTATCCAGCCCTCATGATTTTAAAAGCAGTAGTCCTAGGAGAAAAGTGACCTCTAAAAGGTCCATCATGAAACTCAGATAGGACATTAGCTATCTTTTCTGAATCTATGCATCTTAAAAGGACACCATTTTGATCCTTTCTAAAAGGAACTTCATCTATTAGCACAAAAGGAACATATTATAACCTATAATACCTCCTTTTTGTTGAATCCAAACCTGCAGGACATTGTCCAGTCTACAAATAATTGATCATATTAGGCAACCAGCTTGTTGCCTTGGCTTGTTCTTCTATAGAATGCACTACTAGAGATGCATCTATTTTCTTTGATTTCTTTGAACTCTCATCTGATGCCAAATGCTCACAAAGACCTCTTCCTCTAGCTAGCTGGGTACTTTGAATATCTATGTCATATTCCATCACTTTGGTGATCAAACCATCTCTTTTCTCATTAAGGTCTTTGGAAAGTAAGAATTATTTGACACTTGGATGAGTAACCTTCAAGTGTACCTTGCTATGGTTCAACAAATATCTAAATTTTTTAAGGCTCTTTACCACAGCAAGTACATGTTTCTCTACAAAAGAGTATCTTTATTTATATTCTTCTAAACCTTTGCTAAAGAAAGCAATAGGCTACTCCAATCCATTTGAATTTTCTTGGGTTAGCATTGTAGATATAGCATCATGACCTCCATAAGCATAAAGGATAAAATCCTTGCTAAAATTTGGGTTTAGGAGAGCAGGGGCTTCTGTTAAGGCCTGTTTGATAGCTTGAAAATTGACTCTCCCTTCTTAGGCGCAACTAAAAGCTGAACTCTTCTTTAACATGGCTATCAAAGCCTTTAGTAAATCTACAATGCTAGGCAAGAACCTCCTAACAAAATTAATCTTTCCTATGAAAGATTGGAGACTTTTCTTGTGATGTGGCAGGGGTAGCTCTAGCATAGCTGCAATTCTCTCAGGATCTACTATGATCCCTTCTTTGGATACTACATATCCCAAAAATTTTCCCTCATGAACTACAAACACACATTTCTTAGGATTAAGAGATATTCCAAATTCTCTACATCTTTCAAAGATCTTCCTCAAATGTTTGATGTGATTTGCTGCATGTTTTGAATAGATAGTTATGTCATCTAGGTAGACCAACACAAACTTGTACATTAGGCTCTTAAAGGCCATATACGTTGCCTTTTGAAATGTAGTACCTACATTTGACAAACCAATGGGCATCTTTTGATAAGCCATGGTTCCCCACTTGGTTGTAAATGCAATCTTATATTGATCCTCTTCATTCACTAGGATCTGATTGTATCCTGAATAGCCATCCAATAATGAAAATCTCTTAGATCTAGAGACACATTGTAAGATTTGTTCCATAGAGGGTAATAGATGGGGGTCTTTCAGGGAAGCCCTGTTGAGATCCTTGAAGTCAACACAAAACCTCAACTCCCCATTCTTCTTCTTGATAGGAACAAGGTTGGAAACCCAACTAGTATGCTTAATGGGGTAGATGATACCACTTTATATTAGTTTGAGTACTTCTTTATGCATAAGTGGCTCAAGCTTGGGATTAATAGGCCTTTGCTTTTGCCTCACTGGTTTGGCGTTTGGTTCTAACTCAATTGTGTGCCGAGCAAGGGCTGGATCAAAACCTTTGATGTCCTCATATTTCCATGCAAAAGCATCACTAAATTCTTTGAATAACTGAGTGTAGGCTTGCTTATCCAATTCAATGTTCACTTTTCCAAATTGTAGGCTCTTACCTGGTTCCAACTCTAATTCAACACAATGTTCTTGTTGAACTACTAGGCCAACTTTTCTCTTCTTAACTTCATCATCCTTGTTGAAGATAGTCTCTAATGTAACAAGACCTCTCAGCATCTTATTGGACTTAAGTTGTATCACTTGATCAACATAGTTTTGTGATAGCCTATCTTGATTATACTCTAAAAAATCATCTTCTTCAAACAAGAATTACAAAATTTATTCATCATTGTCAAACACTTGCCAATTGACATCATTATCAGGAATAGAAGGTCTGACAATCACTTTGATATGCTGTTGATCTACCTCTTTTGAAATGCTATTTGGAATATCATATTGAGATCCAACAGCAGTTAATCTATCTAAATTTTGATTTAGCTTTCTAGGGATAGCAACAATATTGAAAGCACAAAAATCTTCAATTGCATCCCAAACTCTATGCTTGTATGTTCTCAAGGTGTCATT
This sequence comes from Chamaecyparis obtusa, assembly GCA_027943335.1. NCBI lineage: Eukaryota > Viridiplantae > Streptophyta > Pinopsida > Cupressales > Cupressaceae > Chamaecyparis > Chamaecyparis obtusa. Next base: position 72,031 of record BSBK01000314.1, on the reverse strand, counting down.
CTTGGTTGCACTTATCCCTCTCACTTGGCTGACAACTAATTCACTATCACCATAAACTTTTAAGGCTTTAAGCCCTCTTTTTCTAGCCCACTCTAGTCCATTGACTAGACTTTCATACTCTGCAGTATTGCTAGTGCAGGAGAAACTGAATCTAAAGGTAGTATAATACCTTTCTCCTTTTGTGGATATTAGTATAGCACCACCACCAGAACCATGTCTACTTCTAGCTCCATCAAAAAATAGTTCCCAAACTTGATTATTCTGACCCTCTGAATCAGTATCCTCTTTGAGAAGGCTTGGCTCTATAACTCCACTTTCTTGTATCAAATAACTTCCCAAACCAAAATCCAAAACAAGGCTTTCTTGGGCCTCTAAAGTCCTTTCATCTAGTAAAATATCAGGGATACTTCCTATCTTTGTGCTTGCTTCACTAATGGTTTGGAAGTCACTGTCATCAAATATGGGGTAGTTTACATTGATGGTATTGGACACATATGGTTCTATATGGTGTGCTGCTACTGGTTCTAACTTAATGGTAACCTTGGTCCCATACCTTGTATGAAATAGCATGTGAGACCAGTTAGAAGATAGGTAGCCTCCTATCTTGGCTGTAAACTCTCTTGAAAGGCATATAGAGAATAATGCAGGGAGATCTATGATGCATATATCAAGGAGTATGGAAAAATTAGGATTAGCATGTAGGATTAGATTGGTATCCTTAGCCACACCTATAGTATTGACTGAGGATCCATCAAGTTGTGTAACCTTATTTTGGAAGGGTTCATATTTTAGTCCTAATTGGTCAGCTACTTTCTTGGGCATTACAGTGCTAGTAGCTCCACTATCTACCATGCAATTATGCACTAAAGATTTTCCAATAATTAGAGATACATAAAAGGGGGGTGGCTTTGAGTTCCTACCTTGTGTGGCATTTCCTTTGGAGTTGCTACTTGGAGCCTCCTTTTCTTGATCAGTTTTAACCAACACTAGCTTTGCAGCTTCTTTTGTAGGTTGAGGAGTTGCTACTTCAGTCATGGCCTTCTTCAAAATTTTAGGTTGTCTTGGAAGAGCCAAAGAGTTCCACATGGAAATGGTGACATTCACCTTCTTCATGTTGTCTATGATACTAAAAGGTGTCATAGTGTGTACTCTCTATTGTGCCTTTACTATGATGGGCTCCACCTCTTTGGAATGGTGGCCTTCTTTTCTTGTAATGATAGGAGCCTCCTTAGGTGTAATGGGAGTGACTTGTTGTAGTGGCTCTGTAGATGTAGTGGCCTTGGAATTGGAATATACTCTCTCCATGTCTTGAGCTCTTCTTTTTGCTCTTGTATAAGAAACAAAAACAACTTCATCATTGACTCCATTGAAGTCTAGTTGCTCCCAATTGAAAAGAGCAGTCTCCTTTTTTTGTGGTTCTTGTTGAGGAATTGACCCACTGGATGAAGCCTCTGATTGAGCTTGTGAGTCATTTTGAACCATTAAAGCTTGGTTCATCCATCCATTTGAATATGTGGCCTGGCTATGAGGATAATTACAAGCAAAACACCATTCATTATCCATAGCCATATTATTTTGACTAGGAACCATATCCCTCACTGGATTTGCAAAATTTAGAGGTGCAGGGTTATATGGTTGGAACGGTCTTTGGTTAAAACTTTTCCTTTGTCCTTGATAGCCTCCTTGGTATGGTGGCCTATTTTGTTGATAAGGCTGTCCATGATTCTGATATTTCTAATTAGGACCTTGGCCTTGTGGCTGAAAGGGTGGTCTAATTCCTTGACCTTGTTTCTTTAGATTTGTGACCTCTTTAGTCAAGGTTTGCAACAAATTCATCATTTCTTGCTGACTGCTCTGTTGGCTATTCTTTATCTCTTGTAACTCTTGAGAGAAGCTAGTTGTTAGCTCTTGACCACTGGTACTAGCCTAAGGTGCTAATATGGTGGGAATAGGGGTAAATGGGGGTACTTGAGTAGGTGCAATGGGTTGAAGGCTATGAAAAATGGGCATTGGAGGCCTTCTAGCAATCATGCCTGCTTGGATTAAACAATTTTCAGCCCTGATATTTATGTCAAAAGCTTGGGGTAAAGAAGTACCACCCATAGATTGGATCATGATAGAAATTTGACCATTTAGACTTTTTAAGTAGTAAAGGAAAGCATGGTCAGTTGATGGTCTCATAGAAACTAGAATTCTATTCCATGTTTTGAGGAATCTACTATTGTAATCTGTCATTTTCTCTTGAGGGTCTCTCTTAATGGTTGTTAACTGCTCAACCAGAGACAAGTTATCTAATTTATCCTCAAAATGCTTACTTAATGCATCCCCTAATTCATCCCATGAAGTAATAGAACCAACAGTTAGAGTTCTAAACCATTCAAGAGCCTTACCTTTTAGAGAGGCTACTAATAATTTTGTGGCCACATCTTCTTGAGTAATATTGTGTATGCTGCAGATGGTGGTCACATCTCTTATGTGTTCAAAAGTAGTTGTCTTCCCTTCACCAGTGAAATTAGGTATACTCTTTAATGCCACCAAGGGCACATCATGATGTTGAGAAAAGGCTAATGGAATTCCTTGGTTGAATGGTGCAAAGGCAAACTGTCTGGCCATTGCAGGAGTTGGAATCTGAATGTTAACAACTATGTGAGCTGTATTTGGTGTTAGATTTGAATCCTCTTCTAGATCTCTGGTTAGAGATTTGGCTCTTCTTCTAGAGTGAAAGGACAAAGGTCTTCTTTCTGAGGTATCAAGAGGTGTAGACTAAACTCTCCTTGCAAGGGACATTCTTTAAGTTGACCTACCTTTGTGACTTCTTTTTGAGGGCAACTCTGAAAATTGAGTGGGCTTTGAGCTTCTAGTCTCAATTTTGCTCATAAACCTTCGACAAGGTTAGCCTGGATCTTTGAAATTAGTGGAGTCACTAGATATACTTGATAAAATGACTTCTAAAAGCCTATTTTATGTAATCTATATATCAGAGATAACATAATCTTCAAATAATGAACTTCTTGTGTAGTCCCACTGGGCATGCCAAAATTGTTATACACTAAGTTTGCACCCTTGTTTCAAGCTCTCATAGTCTTGATAACCTAGTATAACATGGGAATCATCTCCAGGTTGTGGGACCTATGCTAACTAAGATGAGACCTCCAGGTTCTAGGTTGGTTCCTCTTGGATAATCACCCTAATTTGCTTCTACACATGAAAAGTAAACTCTTTGAGGGAAAGGGATAGAAGGAATGCTTGAAAGGGAAATTACTTGAAAGAAAACTACCTACTAGGTGATACACCAAAATTAGGGTTTGGATATCAGTATAGAGGAATGAAACCAATGAAAGGCTTAGGTCTAGTAGGTCACAACTTATTGAATAGGCTTGCATAAGTGTTTCATAGGAGGGCCTGAACATAAGAAACAACTTATGACCTACAAGCAGACATTCATTTCTGCAACTCAGTGTAGGATTGAGACAAGACTGTTAGGGGGCTAACGTATACCCACAAAAACATCTAAATCAGATCAAGCACAATAACACACAAAATTAAAGAAAGCAAGAGGGGTCAAGAACCCTAAGATATCACTGAAAACATCATATACTTTAATCTAATAAGAGATAACTCAAACAAGGAAGCACAGGGACATGAAGGATTGTCACAAAATACCTTTCCAATGTTTTTTATCATCAATGGGAAATTTACAACTATATAAGCTAGAGGGTAGAAATGATACCATAGATGACCCTTAAGAAAAGATGAATTTCTTCTACAATTGTCTAACTCTGAGCTCAAAAGATCCAAAATTACAATATATACATCCTTCCTTGCACATAGGCAAGGGTCATAAATCTAACTAGGGCTAGAGAATTTTATATTAGAATAATGATAAACCCTAGTTCGATCAAGTGTGATCATAAATAATTCTCTGCAACATCATAGCCGATCAGATATTCTTTGAGTGTCCCTCCCTATACCTCATAATCAACCTGCAGACAAGCAACCTGGACTCATCTACCTCTTTGAACAAAGTCTCACCATGAATGCACTAATTTGGTACTCTTAGAGGGCCACCTAGAAAATAAGAAATGACCAAAGAGGGCCACCTAGACCCCTGTCATCATCTTCCCCAACTGAAATTGTCCTTGAAATATAAATTTTTAGCTACCCATTTTGTCTCAACCGACCATTGGATCAAAACCTAGCAAAAAACCCTGCAGAGAAATATTTAAATTTTAAATGTTAATGGCTAACCAGGTGGTGCCAGACTTTTCTTCTATTGATGTTTGATGTTTAAACCTCAATCTTCTTTTAAAACATGACTGTTAGATCTTCTTATTTACCCAGGAACCATTCATCTATAGAATTAACACCAAGTCCACCTCGGGTTACCCTTTTTTTCTTTAGTCGTAGAGTCGTTTGAACTTTTAGTTGACCCCGATTAAGTTTGGAAAACCTGAGAAACCCTTTAGTCATTGATTTTCCTAATGTTCTCTAACCCTAGGCCCATTCACCACATGGAAATATTTTATCCACCCTTGACTTCTCTATAGGCATACACCTCGCTAACCTTTCTGACAACAGACCCATAGTAAACAGATCCCAATCTGACGGCGGGCACATGATCTCATGGCCACCGAATATTCCTTCAAATCATATGCTCGCCATAGATCTACATTCAACCGTGACCCTACTGACACATCATTCCACCTACAAGTCCTCATCAACACATGACAACCAATCACACTTGAGAACATTACCAAATGAGGACCCACTGACGAACCCCTGACAAAAAGCAAGATCGACGGTCGTCTGAAAATCTCATACCTCTAACACAACCCTTGTGAAGATATGATAGTCATCGATCTTCAACCGAGTGTCAGAACCTATGACCACTAAAAGAACCTAGTACAACTAACAAGAGATGACTCATTCATGCATGAACCAATCAAGAAACACCAAATGCGTACACCTGGCAGTGAACCCACTGAACCTTGAAGCGCTGCATAGAAGGGAAGATCGACGGTTGTCATAAGATCGAAAGCCTCTGACAGATCCTATGAGATCTTACAACCACCATAGATCTTAGCCTCTTTAACACATCTAGAGACCCTCTAACATAGTCCCACTATCACATCCTCACTGTCACATGGGAGCCAATAGAGAATAAGTACGTCACCATAAAAGGACCCACCTCCAGAGCCCAAAGATAAAGTAGGATCAACAGTTGTCACATGATCAAAAGTGTCAGAAAAAATCCTTGTGGACATGCAATAGCCATTAGATCAACATCAAATGACAAGCATCAGGCCCACACTGACCTTCTTTACAAATCATCATCTCTCGACCAATCAGGAGCTTCCACATAGGACGACGTGGCATTAGACACACTGACACACCACAGTGCTTCTTGGAAAGGGAATTGACGGTCAGCGCATGATCTAATGCTCTAACACAAACCCTTCAAATAATTAGACATCCATTAGATTTCATTGACCAGGACCCCACATAAAAAGACCATCAGACCAAGACCACCAACCGAAATGGTAACTGCTCACCAAATCGCAAAGTGTTAAGGGGTTAACCATTGGGAATCAGAGATTAGGTGAATGAAGGATTTAAAATGTGCACATGCAAAATTGGGACCTTTAAGTTGCCAAATAAAGTAACATGAAAATATAACATGCCAAAGGGTTTTTAGGGTTTTAAGGGTCCAACGGCTAGTTTTATGAATTTTTAAGGGTTTTGCACCTAGCCAGAAACCTAAAAACCACTGCAGAGACCAGAGGGAAACAGATAAAGCCATGAAATTTTACAGAGTGCATGGTAGGGTTAAAATAGGGACCTAGGGATAGATATTTGCCAAATTTGCATGCACATGAGAATTAGGGTAACAGTTTCATGAGGAAGAGAGTAATCAACATCGAGATCCAAAGGTTCATCCCAAATAGGAGGATTATCATCGCTATCAATAAAGCACATAGTAGGATCATCAAAAATCATTAAAGATTTATCCCTAAAGGGGAAAGGAGGTAAATTATACTCTAAAGTAGGCTCATAGAAAAGACATATATTAGGAGAAGAATTAACATCAATCCCTAACTCATCTTTGTAAAGGTCAATTGAAGAGGTTGTAGAGGAAGATGAAATAGGAATAGGATCAATGGAGATCTCATTTGATCAATTTCATCCTCACTTCCATGTACCTCATTAAGGGATATATCATATTGAACAACCAAAGCCTCATCAAAGTTCTCAAAACAAGAATCATACATGTTGAATACTAAAAGCATGAAAATGTAAATGTTTTTGTATTTTTAAAGAAATTTTGCAATTTTTTTTGGATTTTTGAAATGTAAATGCAAGGGCATAAATAAACCTAATCTTAATGCAAGAAAATATTAACCACAAATTTAACATAATAGGGCATCTAAATCCACAAAAGAAAAGGGGTAAGTATGTCGGGTTCACCAAAATGAATAGAGGTAAAATGGATTGACCACTATTCAGATGTAGAAGGGGAAATATGAGATCTATTGTCAAAACCCAAATTCCCCAAAGAAGAGATTTGATTTGATCAACCTAGAGGTTAATACACAATCAAATCAATTTGTGGATGAATATGGAAGAGAGAGAGAGAGAGAGAGTAAATCCAATATTTTCCTATATGGAAGAGGATTATATTTGGAAATCTGAAATAATAAATACTAATCTCAAATTAAGGCTGATCTGGAAAATGTTGAATTTTGATGTCTGTGTACACTTTTGGGAAAATTTGAAACCTGTCCTAGACTGGAAATGTCGAGATAGAGAAAAACTATAAATCTTTCCTCAAGATGGCTTAGCTTGGGTTTGACCCTCATAAAAGGTCAAATACTACATTCTTTATTTGAAGTCTGATTCGAATTCTATTTGTAGATCTCGGAAGTTTGCTGAAAAGGGTATCCAAATTTGATCTGAAATCCAAAATTCTGACTTGTACCTATAAGAAAATAGGGGTTTTGTTGTATGCAGGGTTTGCCTTGGTCAAACCCCAGTTTAGGAATTAACCTTGAAATTGAATTGAAATGTAGTATGCATAAACAAAATAATTGGAACAAATCACTTTCCTTATGTTGAAGTCCTTGTAGAGGATTCAAATCTTCAAATCCACAAGTAGGAATGCTTCAATGGATGTAGGATGTCTCCAATCAATGGTATTTGATCTTCAACACCAATCTTGACTTGATCTTTGCATATGAGAAGGCTTGAATGAATGGAGAAGGATGGATCATCAAAGGGGGCTCCAAAGAGATTGAATCCTTCAATAGCTAACAATGGATCTCCTTGATGAATGGATGCTTGAACACTTGAATGCTTGAAGACTTTCTTGCACTTGAGAGCTTGAGAGAAATTGCTTGATTGTGGATGAGATGTGAAACACTTAATGTTGAAAATGAGAGAGGAAGGCCTCATTTTAGAGTGATTTAGGGCACACTACTCTAGATGGGCCACCTTGGAGAATTAAATCCCAATTAGGTCCTCACCTTTAGAAAATATACCTAGATTAAATGCAATTAAAGGATTTACCATCGTGAAACCTGAAATGGCCAACCCAGAAGTGAGAAAATAAATCTCTCAAAAGCCCAAAGGGGTCAAAGTTGAGATTGACCCTGACCTAGTCAAGTTCTAACTCAACCTTGACCCTTGTCCCAGGTTGACTTAGAACCAAGTCAGGAGGTCCTAGGGATGCCCAGAAACCTAGAACTAATGCCAAAATAGGGTAGAGTACCATGAAGAGGTAGAAAATCCTATGATGAACATGATGAAGTCTAGGAGGACCTATTTGTAAGTCCTACCTAGAAAATAGAGCCATAAAAGAGGGAAATTAAGGAGAATCCTCAGGATCCTAACCCTAATTTCACCTAGAATGAAGGAATCAAGTCCAAAAAAGGAGTGGAAAGTGGGGAGAAAGCCAGATCAAAGAAAAGATCAATTCAAGGCATTTGACATGACCCCAAACCACTTACTCAGAGGGCTAAATGCTCTTACCATGGAAGTGCTTCCATTTTAAGATGATACAGAAAGAAATGTCTCGATTGTACTTCTCAACAAGAGATACATGAATCTTACTTCTCTTCCTCATTTTCTTCTTGAATTATACAAAGTAGTTTTCCATTACACCCTCAAAATTCTCTCCTACTTGACACATAACCTCATAAATTTGAACTATGATTGGTCCATTCTTATCCTAAATTACTCAACCAAGAGTAGGAAAAACATTTCTAAATGTAAAATAACAGACATGAGAGTAGGGAAATGAACTTACACATAGAATTCTTCACTTTCCAAATAGAATTAAGGTTCTCAACAAGTTGAGTCAGTTGGAGCTCAATGAGGTCATACGTATGGCCTTTCTTGATGATTTTCCAAGCCTGGTCCACTGCCCTGCATGGGACGTTGTCCAACCAACTAGACTGATAGAATTTGTGAGAAATTACTCTCACTGCAAACTCAATCTTTGGATTAGTGATAGTGGAGATTATCATTCCACACTTATTCCATACTGCCTCAATGTTTTCCTAAATCTCCTCCTTGCTTAAACATCTCATTCTTTTCTTACTAGGGAGTTTAGGGTATCCAGTTAGCTGGTGAATCATGTCTTTTATGATCTGAACTGGTCCATCGTCTAGACAAATTTTCATGTCATGTACTCTATTCGGTACAATTTTAATCTAGTCCACTTTCAAATTTTGCCAAAAATCTAGGGCATGAACTAACCCTTGTTCAACAACCTTCTGGTGTTCTGGCTTCAACACCCCATTACTGCATAATTTTTCATATGCTTCCATGATTTCATAGTCACCGATCTCTCCAATTTTGCACATGTAACAGGACCTAATGTCGTTTACCATTAGAACATTTTTTGGAACTAATGACAAAGCCCCATTAAGATCTCCCTTAATCATGCTCTCTAGGATGGCCTAAAACTTCTTTGGCTTACACACCTCATTCCTTACTAATTGAACATTAAAAACCTCCTTTCCTTTTTTCTTCATTATAGAAGATGAAGATGATGCCATTTATCTCAACTAAAATATTCTCAAAAAAACATTTTACTCGGTAGGGTACTTGGTACAGGAGCACCTATCCAATCACCTAAGTCCACCTTGGAACCAAATGGAGTTAGAGGATCAAAATCATCTTTGAATGTTAATTGGGAAATATTGAAGCCAATAATGGCAATTTGTTATAATCAATTTGATTTAAAAGTTAAATGTCCTAGAAGTCCTGGTAAGGACTTAGGACCAACATATTGTATGGGTGGCCAATAGTGCCAAATAGGGATCTAGATTGATTTTATGGGTCAATTAGGTCCTAGGAACAAATTATAATAAATATTGATAAGTTAGAATGGGAAAAAAATAAATAAAAGAATAGTTAGAAATTCAAAAAATTGAATATTAACGGTTATATGCAAATTGGAGGGAAAATGAGTTTTAAGGCATAAAACAAATTGTAAACACTTATAACAACTTGGGGTCAGTTATGGAAGTTGGGAAAAATATTATAAAAAACCTTTAATGCCTGGAAAATAGGAATGGTATGGACTGGTGAAGTATTTTGTACGGACTGTGAGGAAGAAAGCAATAAAAAATGAAGGTTTTCTTGCATTCTTGGTATCCATTTGATGTGCTGTTGATTCCAAATCATTTCTATGGCTCAAGCATATTGCATTTGATCATTTTGAATCACATTTATCTTCCTTATATCAATTTTTGGCAAATTATATTTACTGGTCTGTTATAGGTGTTGGGGTTTACATTGATTTGGAAACATGAATTAAGGATTCATCCCTAAAATGTGATTACGGTGACTTGGGATGAATCCATGACTTTTATTATGATAAACTAACCTTATAAATGCAATAATGAAGGCAATATTGTAGGTGATCACCTTGAGAAGTTGATTTGTATGTTGAAGGACTAAATTTGTGGAAGGATTCCTTAAGGAAATGCTTGGTTGGGAGCAGTAACCATTAATCTACCTGAAGGAGATATAGTTTTAATGAATTGTATAGTCTTGTATTATCCTCTCTACATCAATTGGTATTAGAGCTTAGGAGTATCCTAGGGGGAAGGAGAAGAAGCCTTTGAAGTTTTTTGGTGTACCAGTTCCATTGTTGAAGCCTTGGAGTGCCTATCCCTCCTTGTGTGCCCCAGTGTTGAAGGTTTTCTTGAAGATGTTAGAAGGTGAAGGAGATGAGATCCCATAGAGGGTCACTAATGCTAAACTTGCTAAGTTGGTAAGAGAGCAGATGGTAGATAATAGAATGTTAAGAGAAGAAGTCAAGAGGTTGACAGACCTTGTGGACGAACAAGGAAATGAAGAAGACCATGAAGATGGGGAAAGATTTGTAGTAGCAAGAGAGGAACCTATTGATCCTAAGGATGCAAGATTGGAAAGAATCTTGAAAGCAGTAAAGCTTGGAGACTCAAAGGTAAAAGTTGAACTTCCTATGTATGATGGAAGGATGGATGATGAACTTTTATTGGATTGGTTCAGTGCCCTACAAAATTGTTTTGACTGTGATGATGTGGTAGAGAGAATGAAGGTGAAGATAGCCAAGTCCAAATTGAAAGGACATGCTTTACTATGGTGGGATAACCTACAAGGTGATAGGTTGAGAAAGGGTTGGTCAAATATTTCTTCTCGGCCAAGGATGATAAATAAAATGAAAGACAAGTTCCTTCTTGAAGACTACAAGATGCAGCTCTACAAGAGGATGCAAGGGTTGAAGAAAAAGGACATGGATGTCCCTAAATACACTAAGGAGTTCCATAAGTTAGACATCAGGGCAGCACATGATGAGGATGTAGAGTAAAAGGTTGCAAGGTACCTTGGAGGACTAAGGTATAACATACAGGATGAGATGAGCATGGCTACTCCCAGGATGTTGGAGGAATGCTTCAACTTGGCCATGAAGGCTAAGGATAAGTTGAAAAGGAAACAAGAAAGGTAGGGTAATGGAAGAGGACAATCCATTAGAGGAAGAGGAGGCAGGTCTAATGAAGGACAAAGACAAGATGCTAATGACAAAGGCAAGGAAGTTGTTGGTGAATCGAAGCCTAGAGGATGTAATAGACATGGCAGGGGTAATGGTGTCTTCATAGGTACATGCTTCACATGTGGAGGAGTGGGCCATCAATCCTACAAGTGCCCTGAGAAAGGAGTGGATTTTAAGAAGGTGGAGAAGAGAGTCACCTTATCCCAAGGAGAAGAGGAAGAAAAGAAGTCCTATAATGCAAATCCAATCTTGGAAGGAGACTTCTTGATGGTGAGAAGAGGACCACAAATGCAGCAGCAAAAGGGGACAAGAGCATCCATCTTTGGGACAAATTGCATGAGCAATGGTAAGATTTGTAAGATGATAATAGACTCTGGTTCCTTTGATAATCTAGTATCATATGAAATGGTCAATAAATTAGGATTGAAGAAGTTTCCTATTGATAAACCATAGAAGGCATCTTGGGTAAGTGATACTCAAAACATTGTTGTAAGGGAGCAAGCAATAATTGATTTCTCTATAGGAGAATATAAGGATCAAGTTGTATGTGATTTCATTCCTATGACATGTTGCCATGTAATCCTTGGAAGGCCTTGGCAAGCCTCAAGGAACACAATTCATTTTGGTTTATCTAATGTCCATGTGGTGCATAAGGATGGTGTGAAATTTCATTTGAATCCTTTACCGGGTCATGGCATGGAAAGGATTTTTTGTTTTGGAAAGAAGGAATATGTGAACGTGCAGGAGTAGAGGAAGAGTCACCATGATGGGATAGGTTTGCAACATAAGCCATCTCTTATGGTTGTGAAGAATGTGGTTGATCAAATCAAAACTCAGAATTCTGATTGCAAGCAAATAGTGACTAAAAATGGAGTGTTGATAGGTACAATATGGTGTCCTATAGTGGAAAAAATGAAAAAATATGTGAGCCTATCCATGGAGGATAAGGGAAAGGGTCTGTGTGATCTCAGACAACAAGTTATGAAACCATTGGCAAGGGTAAAAGATGACTATCCACAATCAGCAAGGAACAAGGTTGCCATGGATGGTAACATGTATAAATATTTTTTTTTTATTCTAATGATTTGAATGCAGGTAATACTCATGTGAAGGGTGATAAGTTGCAGGTGAAAGGTTGCAGACATCCATCTTGAAGAATGGGTGGAAAGAAGACAACAACTCTTCACTCTTGGGACAAGAGTTACTTTGAAGGTGGGGTGTATGGTGCAGGAGCACCTATCCAATCACCTAAGTCCACCTTGGAACCAAATGGAGTCAGAGGATCAAAATCATCTTTGAATGTTAATTGGGAAATATTGAAGCCAATAATGGCAATTTGTAATAATCAATTTGATTTAAAAGTTAAATGTCCTAGAAGTCCTGGTAAGGACTTAGGACCAACATATTGTATGGGTGGCCAATAGTGCCAAATAGGGATCTAGATTGATTTTATGGGTCAATTAGGTCCTAGGAACAAATTATAATAAATATTGATAAGTTAGAATGGGAAAAAAATAAATAAAAGAATAGTTAGAAATTCAAAAAATTGAATATTAACGGTTATATGCAAATTGGAGGGAAAATGAGTTTTAAGGCATAAAACAAATTGTAAACACATATAACCACTTGGATTCTATTATGGAAGTTGGGAACAATATTATAAACAACCTTTAATGCTTGGAAAATAGGAATGGTACGGACAAGTGAAGTATTTTGTACGGACTGTGAGGAAGAAGGCAATAAAAAATGAAGGTTTTCTTGCATTCTTGGTATCCATTTGATGTTTTTTTGATTCCAAATCATTTCTATGGCTCAATAATATTGCATTTGATCATTTTGAATCACATTTATCTTCCTTATATCAATTTTTGGCAAATTATATTGACTGGTCTGTTATAGGTGTTGGGGTTTACATTGATTTGGAAACATGAATTAAGGATTCATCCCTAAAATGTGATTACTATGACTTGGGATGAATCCATGACTTTTATCATGATAAACTAACCTTATAAATGCAAGAATGAAGGCAATATTGTAGGTGATCACCTTGAGAAGTTGATTTGTATGTTGAAGGACTAAATTTGTGGAAGGATTCCTTAAGGAAATGCTTGGTTGGGAGTAGTAGCCACTACTCTACCTGAAGGAGATATAGTTTTAATGAATTTTATAGTCTTGTATTATCCTCTCCACATCAGTACCTTTGCACAAGTGGTCTACAGATGGTTTGCCAATGGCATGCTATGAAGTTTTTGAAATTGCCCTTAAGCTCTAAACAAATAGGTTACACACTCATTGAATCGCACAAAGAAATTCTCAATTCCCTAGTGAAATGAAATGAATGGTAACATCCTATTTTATAGACTTCAAATGGTTAGATTAGGGCTTCATAAATGTTCTGTACATAGTATAGGTGGAATACAGATGTCTCGGCAATCTTCTATTAAGCTCAAATAACAAAAGCTCGATCAACACAACCATTTGGTTACAGCTCAGTGTACATCACATCTCAGCTAACACAAGGTGCCCGACATACATTAATAACTCAGTCATTTTTTACTCAAACACTGATGCTCGGCATAAAAAATGAATTGTTCCACTTTGCTCAAATATGTCCTAATGCATCTCTATCTATGAAGATATGGACTTTTTCTCAACATATGTTATGAATTGATATAAGATAAAACATTGTAAGACTCAATTCCATACATACCTACTTTTTTTAGTTTGAAGTAGTGTGATCACCTGATCCATTAGATTGGGTGACCTTAGGTGTAGTGGCTTCACTAGTGCTTCCTTCTTCTTCCTTCTTCCATGTTTTATTCATCTGATTTCTCAATTTCTCAATGATATCTTCATTCTTTTTTTGATTATTTCTTGGTATGGGTGATCTACAGTCTTTCTTTAGATTACCTATCTTGTTACATTTGTAGCATACCATACTTCCATTCATCCAACTTTTAGATTTCCCTCTTAAATGAGTCTTCAAAAAATTTGCTCCAATGTGCCCATATTTTCCATTGTAATGACAACTGTACCAAGTGTTATAATCCCAATTGTATGAGTTACTCTTCTTAGGTGACTTAGTCTATTCATTTGATGACCATTTAGGTTTAGATCTACATTCAAATGTTCTATGTCCATACTTCTGACACTTGAAATAGTGTCCTTGAAATTTTGGTGAGATAGGTGGATTGCTGATGCAAGACATGGGTCAATAGGGGCCAAAGGATGGCACACCCTAATGATCCAAGCCCACTCAACACATGCGGAAGAAAACAAACACAATAGTGAGAGATCTTTCATATATTTTCATTAATTTAATCATACATGCCAAGCTGTAAGGCCTTCCCGATTACGGTCTCATATTACAATGAATCTCAAAAGTCCCCAAACATGCGAGGATCTGTTACAAATCTCCAATCTGATGTCTACTATCTTCTATCAAGAATTGACTCCCTAAAATACAACCAAACAATAATATTTATACAAGAGGCTACCAAACTAAGTCGGCCTTCAGATCCATAATCAATGGAAGTAATGGTTAGATCTAGGACCACACACTTCCCAAGGATGGATACCAACATTAAATCTGTGATCCAATATAAATGCACAAGTCAGCTTCAATAGGAAACAAAACTAAACCCATTGGTGAGCAAGGATAACCAAGCAGTAGACAAGCAATGTTGAGCACTAGTGAAACAACTGACCACACTCAGTAACCAAAGGAAACTGACCAACTACCGATCAACTCAGTCAAAGTAGGAACCGAGCAACACAGACAAAATCCAAAATATTTTTGGTGACATAGGATTGCCAAGGACCCGAGATGCTCCTACATTAGACACTTGGTGTTATTTTGAAATGATTATCTAAATCATTGGGTAGGGACAATCTGAGCTGCATCCAACTCAGACTATGAAATCCATGAACTATCTTCCATCAGTCTATTCTTCCATTTTACCAGATATTACATATACTATTTTCCTCTTATGCTCTTGCCAACTCTTTGATTTAGAATCTATTCAATCTCTTCATTCTACTTAGGATATTCTGTCAGTACTATCATTTCATCATCAAGTTCATGATACTCATCCAAATCAGCAATGTTGAAAATCAGTGATATATCCATGTCATCAGGTAACTCAATCTCATATGCATTTCCACTATCAAATTTCCTCAACATCTTGCAAGGTCCAAACTTCTTCATCTTCAGCTTTCCATATGTTCCAATAGAAAACCCACCTTTCTTCAAATGAACCATCACTTCATCACCAACATCAAAAGTATGATGTCTTCTTGATCTATCAACTCTATCTTTGTATTTCTGATTACTATCTTCTAGCTTCAGCTTCACATCTTCATGCAATGTCTTCATGTACTCAACAAACTTCACTCCTTCAGCACTTCTCTTATTTTCATCATCAATGTCTCTCAAATCATATATTCCTCTCGATTGTATGCCATTCACAATCTCAAATGGTGTTTTCCCAGTACTCCTATTCATTGAGTTATTGTATGAAAATTCTACTTGTGCCAACATAGAAACCCAATTACTCAGTGTGTCTCCAACTAAACATCTCAAAAGATTTCCCAAACTTCTATTCACAACCTTAGCCTCTCCATTGGTTTGTGGGTGACATGTAGAACTATATTTCAACTCAGTGCCAAGTTTCTTCCAAAGGGTCTTCCAAAAGTATCCAACAAATTTACTATCTCAGTTAGAGATAATACTCCTCGATAATTCATGTAATATGATAATTTTCTTAAAGAAAAGATCTTCTACATGTACTGCATCTGATGTCTTTCTACAAGGTAAAAAATATGCCATCTTAGAAAATCTATCCACAACAACAAATATAGAATCATTAACTCTTACTATCTTTGATAAGCCAAGAAAAAAGTCCATAGTGATGTCAATCCAAGGTTTCTCTAGTACAAAAATTGGTACATACAAACTAGTATTCTAACTTACTCCTTTTTTAACTTGACAAATTCCACAAATTTTCACAAATTTCTGAATATCCTTGTACAACTTCAGCCAAAAGTACTTATCCTTAAGCAAATTCCATGTTTTATCAATGCCAAAATGTCTAGCCAAACCACTACTTTGTTTCTCTTTTATCAAATTAGTTCTCATTACTCCTCTTGGTATACACAACTAAATAATTTTGAACAACATACCTTCCTGAATAAAATATTCATCCCATTTAGTATCTTGTTGATCTAGAATAGGTGCTCTGCACTTTCTCCATGGCTAAGAAAAATCAGGGTCATTTTCATACAAACCTTTCAGCTCATCAAAACCAAGAACTTCAATTTTCATCTCAGTCATCAAAGATCTTCTTCTAATCAATGAATTAGCAACTCAGTTAGTGACTCCACTCTTATGCTTTATCACAAATGTGTAACTCTGAAAATACTCAACCCATTTCAAATGTCTCTGATTCAACTTATTCTAACTACCCAAATACTGTAAAGCCTTATGATTAGTATATAACACAAATTCACTTAGTATCAAATAATGTCTCCATTTCTTCATTTCTTGAATAATAACATAGAATTCTTGATCATACACATAATATTTCCTACTAGCATCATTCAACTTTTCACTAAAGAAAGAAACAAGTTTACCTTCTTGACTCAGCATAGCTCCAATTGCACTTCCACTTGCATCACATTCTACTTGAAATGCTTTACTAAAATCAGGTAATGCCAAAATAGGTAATTCAACAACCTTCTACTTCAGATTCTCAAAAATTTTGTCAGCTCCATGTGTCCATTTGAATTCCCTTTTGTCTCCTTTCATAGTCTCAGTCATAGCATTACAAATTGAACTAAAATTCCTTATGAACTTTTGGTAAAAACCTGCCAAACCATGAAATGATCTTACCTCACTAGCATTCAAAGGTGTAGGCCAATTCAAAATAGCTTCAACCTTTTTAGGATCCATCTTCAAACCATCAGTTGAAATCACAAATCCCAAATACACAATCTCTTCTTTCATGAATGAACACTTTTTCATTTTTATCAACAACTTTTCCTCTTTCAATCTCTACAAAAATTGTCTAACATGCAACAAATTTTCTTCTCTAGTCTTACTAAATATCATAATATCATCAAGATATAAAATCACAAATTTACCCAAGAATTTCTTCAAAACTTCATTCATCAGCCTCATAAAAGTACTCGGTGTATTAGTTAAACCAAAAGGCATAACCAACCACTCCTACAAACCTGCTTTTGTCTTGAAAGTAGTCTTCCATTCATCACCTTCTCTGATTCTGATACGATGATATCCACTTTTCAAATCAATCTTTGTGAAATACTTTTCTCCAGTCAAACTATCCATGATGTCATCCATTCTTAGTATAGGAAACCTATACTTCACTATTATCTTATTGATTTCTTTGGAATCAATACACATTCTCCATTCTCCATTCTTCTTAGGTGCCAGTATAGTAGGTACTACACAAGGACTCAAACTTTCTCTAATCAAGCCTTTCTCCATCAATTCTTGAATCTGTCAGCTCAATTCTTGATTCTTGGTAGATATTAACCGATGAGGTGCCTTATTCGGTAAACTAGGTCCAGGGATTAGATCCATAAAATCATCAATACTTCTTTTCAGTGGAAAACCATCATGTACATTATCAGAAATTATTTCACTATACTTGGTGAGTAACTTATCAATCTCCTCAAAAACATTATCTTCTATTTTTTTACTCGGCTTGTTAGCAATTACAGTAAAACATACATCATTCCTTTTCAAATTTTTAACAAACATCCTTCCTTCCATCAAGAAAAATTTCATAGATGTGCAAACATTACTAACAGGTTCTTCCTTCAATGACAACAAGATTTGTTTCTTTCCATCAGCCATAATAGTATACTTATGTAATCTCCTATCATAGATAGCATGTCTATCATATTTACAATGTCTACCCAACAAAATATGACAACAATCCATAGGCATGATATCACACAACACCTTATCATAGTATTTTCCAATCTTCATATTCACATAACATTTTTCACTTACCAAGAGTGTGTGTTCATCTTTGATCCTTGAAATTTGATAGGGCTTTGGATGTTCCAACCTTTTCAACTACAATTTTGTGACCATCTCCTCAAAAGCCAGATTCTCCGAGCTACCACTATCAATGATTACCTTCCAAAATTTATTAGAAACTCTACATCTAGTCTTGAAAAAACTTTTCCTTACCGGATCTTCCTTTTTGCTTTCATTCCACAATGCTCTCCTTACCATCAAGTTATTTTCTTTCTCCAATTCATTCAATGACTCTTCTTGCACCAAAGCATTTCTACTACAACCAGCCTTCTTACTTACTTGTGTACACTAAAATGATCTATTTCCTTCTTCTCCACAATTGTAGCATGTTCCTCAAAAACTTCCTCCCCTATAACCACCTTGGTAGTTACTACCTCTACCCCTAGATGAAGTTTCACCTTTCCACTCGGTCTTTCCTTTGTCTAGATTTGTCTTTTTAGGTTCAGATCTACCATTTTCACCATTGGATCTACCTCTTCCTCTCTATCTCTGCTCATGTCTTTTGTTCAATTTCTCCTTGGCTTTCAAAGAAAATTGATAAGCCTCTTCAGTGTTCTCCAATTTGACCATACTAATTTCCTCTTGGATGGAAATTCTCAAACAATTTAGGTATCTACCAATCCTTTCCACCTCATCTTCATCATGTCTAGATCTAATATCTAATCTATAGAATTCCTTATTATATTCCTTTAACGAGCTATCTTTCTACCTTAGACTTTGCATTCGATGAACTAGGTTAATCTGATAATCACAGGGTAAGAACTTTCCTTTCAATTTATTGACCATTTTGCTCCATACCTTGATTTTTTCTTTGCCTTTCCTCTTCCTATCCAATTTCAGATATTTCCACCATAAGGATGCATGAATCTTCAACTTAGTGCTTGCAATCTTCACCTTCTTATCTTCAAGAATGTTTTCATATTCAAAATATTTTTCCATCTCGGTGATCCAGTCCACCAATTCATTAGAATCTAGCTTTCCACCATACTCAGGAGGATTGAAATGTGTTGTTGACTTCAAACTTGTCAAAGCCTACAAAAAATTTTCTTCACCTTGGTCCATAACAAGTGTAGGTTCTGCATTCACTTTTTCTTCTTCAATTTCATCATCACTAACATCTTCAAGATATCTACCTCTTCTTTGGGCTGTTTCCACTACTTCTAACCTAGCAGCAATCTACATTAGCATATCTTCCAATCCTAGATCTACATCACACCTCCCACAAACCATCTTGACAACCCTCTCCAATTGCAAGTCAAATCACAATCTACTACCCCACAAAAATCAACTAGGGCTTCAAGAGGAACCTACAAACCTAGATCCGTAGACCTAGATCAAGATCTCACCTCACTCTGATACCACCTCATGCAAGATAGGGGTTAGAAGGGGCCAAAGGATGGTACACCCTAATGATCCAAGCCCACTCAACACATGTGGAAGAAAACAAACACAATAGTGAGAGAGAGAATGCCAGATCTTTCATATATTTTCATCAATTGAATCATACATGTCAGGTTGTAAGGCCTTCCCTATTATGGTCCAATATTACAATGAATCTCAGAAGTCCCCAAACATATGAGGATCTGTTACAAATCTCCAATCTGATGTCTACTATCTTTTATGAATAACTAACTCCCTAAACTAAAACCAAACAATAATATTTATACAAGAGGCTACCAAATTGAGTCAGCCTTTAGATCCATAATCAACAGAAGTAACAGTCAGATCTAGGACCACACACTTCCCAATGATGGATACCAACATTAAATCCATGATCCAATATAAATGCACAAGTCAGCCTCAATAGGAAACAAAACTAAACTTGTCGGTGAGTAAGGATAATCGAGCAGTAGAAAAGCAATGTCGAGTGCCAGTGAAACAACCAACCATCCAGGAAATGACCAACCACACTCGGCAAGCAAAGGAAATCAACCAACTCGATCAAATCAGGAACTGAGCAACATAAAAAAACTCCAAAATATTTTTGGTGACACAGGATTGCCAAGGACCCAAGATGCTCCTACATCAGTTGTTGACCTTAGACCTACATTCTCATGCCTGATGTCCAAGTTTCTTACAGTTAAATCAATGTCCATTAAATTTAGGTTTAAGATTAGACTTACCATGTTTACTTCTACAAACATTAGTTGTATGTCCTAGCTTTCCACAATGATGGCCTATAGGCTTTTTGTTCTTTGGTTTAGCACTCCTTTGTCCTCCACTATTTGATGATTCTCCTTCCTTAGTGGATGGTGATTGCTCATTTACTCCAACTCCAGATCTATCACTAGATCTTCTAGGTGACCTTAATAGTTCTTTAAAGTATCTTTTAGCTTCATTGGGTTTGTTCATCCTTTCATTTATTTCCTTTTAAGTTCTTAGTTCATTCCTTAGTATATTATTTTCTGATCTCAGATTGGTGATTTCCACATCTTTCCTACCCAATTCTTGATTAACTAGTAGTAGTTGATTTACCATGTCTAGTTGATTGTTAGTCAACCTTTTAATGTCACTTGTCCTTTCATCAATTCTCATTGATATTTTCATTTTTTCTTCTTCTTCCATTGTCTTGTCTTCTTCAACTTTCTTTTTTTGTTCAACTACTTCATAGAGTCTGAAAGATTGAATTTCTTGTTCTCTCTTCAGATTTTTTATGTCCTCATTTAGTATGTTATTTTTCTCTAGTAGTTCTTTTATGGCTTTGTCACTTTCTACAGAGTTCCCATTATCAAAAATTATAGTAGTATCTTCTTCTTGATATTGTGATTCATTTTGCTGAATTGCAATTTCTCTTCTTCTGCTTAAGGAGTTCTTCAATTCTCATCTGGCTACTTCATGTTGTAATACAAGTTGAACATCAATCTTCCAATTCTCTATAATTTTACCAACTTATAAACATCCATCTCAAGATATTTTTCTTCAAGTGGTTAGAATTTATATAAGAAACCCTATAGCTCTGATACCAATTGTTGGAAATCTATTGGGAAATGTGATACTGAGAGGGGGTGTGAATTAGATATCACTTATTAATCCATTTTAACATTACTGAAAACTTGCATATCATTATCAAAAACTTCATCAATGTAATTGAATAGGGGTAATTTGGAATCACCCCTATTGGATGGATAGATGTATGGGGGAAATATGAGATCTACTCCCAAATCCAAATTCCCAAAGGAGAGATCCAATTTAGTCAACCAAAAGGCTAATGCACAATTGAATCAATCTATGAAGAATATGAAGGAGAGAGAAAAACCCTATATTTACCTGTAAAGGAGTTGTTCTTGAAATGTGAAATAATTGAAATACAAATACTAACCTCAAATTAGGGAAAATATGGAAAATGCCAATTTCTGATGTCTGTGTGTACTTTCGAGTAATTCTACAACCTATTTTGGACTAGAAATGTTGAGACGAAGAAAACCCAAAAATCTTTTATCTTTCCGACGGCAGGTAGTCTTTGACCCTCATAAAAGGTCAAAGGATAGATTCTTTATTTGAAGGTCGATTCTGACCTTGTTCATAGATCTTTAAGTTCACCAAAAAGAGTATCTGAATCTACTCTCAGATCCAAAATTTTGCACATGTACCTGGAAGAAAAAGAGGGTTTTTGTTGTTTGTTTGGGAGGTTTGCCTTGGTCAAACCCCAGTTTGAAATCAACCTTAATATTGAAATTGAAATGGAGAATGCTAGCAAGTATTAGAAGTAGATCTAACAATGAAGCTATGACATTCAATAGATATGCAATTGTATTTCGAATGTAAACAAGTATATTGATATAAAAACTTGAACATAACATCCACAAATGTAGATCAAACCTCCATGTTTGTATGCTTAGAATCCACCTTGAGGGAAGAATGAATATGAATCTTGAAGATGAAAAAATAATCTTGAAGGAAGATCACACCACCATGATGGTTAGATCTAGGGTTTGAATGATGAATCTTGCATGCTTGAACCAAATCCCTTCAATGGCTTGAATGCTTGAATCCATGATCTTCAGTGGAGAACTTGGATGGAGAAGAGGACTTGAATGCTTGAATGGATGCTTGAATGGATCACCTTGAGAGCTTGAGAGATGAGATTGCAAAAATTGATGACCAATGCCTCCTTGAGAGTGCTTGAGCATGAAAACTTGATTTTTTGAAAATGAGAGAGGAAGGCCTCCTTTTATAGTGAACTAGGGCACAATCCTCTAGAGGGGCCACCTTGGAGAATTAAATCCCAATTAGGTCCTAACCTTTAGAAAATATACCTAGATTAAATGAAATTTAAGGATTTACCATTCTGAAACCTGAAATGGCTGATCCGGAGGAGAGAAAACAAATATCCCCGAAACCCGACACCTAGAATTCAAGGGAAATTGAAATTTGGACTGGGGGGTTCAAGGTTGATCTTTAACCTGACTAGGTCAGGATCTAGGTTGATCCTGACTAGGTCAAGATAGAGGTCAACTTTGACCCCATAAGGTTGACTTTGACCTTATGGTAAAAAACCTTAGGATCCTGGCCCAGAATGTTAGGAAATGCAGATTGAAGTGAAAATCAAGGACATATAGAAGCAGAATGAGGAGAACAAGTATGATCTAAGAAAAGATTTGATTCAAGGTTCCTGACATGACTCAGACCACTCACTCAAAGGGCTAAATGCTCTTAACATGGAAGTGCTTCCATTTTAAGATGATACATTAAGTCCCCACTTTAGCAAGAATATGGACTTGATGCAAAATCTTGGTAAAGGAGAAGGAAGGAGAGATCCCAGTGGATTTGAAATGAGATAGAATCACACTTAGCTAGGGACACAAGCTACCAAGCTAAAGATTCTAACTCAACATATGCACATGAGGGTGCAAAAAACAAAAGGACAAAAAAGAGGGGGTAGTACTAAAATGAACCCAAATCAACTTGCATAAGAAACCTTGTAAGAAACATTTCTTATACTAACATCATATTTGGCAAGCTATCATAAAAGCATAAATGTTTACATAAGAAAGACAAGACAAACACTATAAATGACATAGCTTCATGATCCATTCCTACTAGCATGAAAGTGAAAAGAGAGAAAGGGAAAAGAGTGATTACCTCGCCTAGTAATATGCCCACCTTACCATAAATCACCCTGGAGGGAGAGCCCAATAGGTTCACCCATAAACTTTACTTGCAATTGTAATGTGTCTTCTGATAGCTTCTAGAATACCCATAGATCCACCTTCTTGTATCACTATGAATATGAAATGCATGTCTCCTCAGGATTTAGCAACTTATGTGCATTACCTTCGGAAGATTTAGCATATGAATGCTTGTCTTTTTAGGATTTAGCAGCTTATGTGCATTACCTTCCAAGATTTAGCATATTTGAAATTGGAAATGCATGTCCCTTTAGGATTTAGCAACTTATGTGTGTTACCTTCCAAGATTTAGCATATGAATGCATGTCTTTTTAGGATTTAGCAACTTATGTGCATTACCTTCCAAGATTTAGCATAAAAAAAAACTATAGTAGAAGGGAGACCCTATATATGCCCCCCTCCTTAATATGGAAAAAATAGACTATTTTGACATGTTAAGGAAAGAAAATAAAAATGATAAAGCCTTCTTCAACATCAAGACAATATCCACAAACAACACCCATTCCAAGCCAAGAAGGTCACAACTCCTATGAGGCCATGGAAGGGACAAATGTAAAGAGATATCATGCAAGAAGTGAAAAGAAAGTAAGCCTTATGAGGGATAGGACACTGTTCAATTTCCAGGGTGAGAGATATATCAACCATGAAAACCCAATGTTAAAAAACAAAATAGGTTGTTATCAAGGACATAGATCCTTAATGCAAACCAAAATTTTCATGTATGATTGGATATCACATAATAGATAGATATTGCTTACCCAAGGAAAGAGGTGAATCCGAGAAAGACAAAAGGAGATAGAATCCTTGCCTCCCAAGTGCAGGAAAAAGATGTAAGAGGATACCTACTTCACAATGCAAGGAAATATCCTATTTACAACAATGTATATCATATCCTCAGTGAGGGATATTGCCCCCTACATCCAAGAATATAGATAATTGTGAAAATAATATGTCACTCATGGAGAAAGGATCCTCAAAGAAAGAGATCTTATCAACAAGACCCCCACCAAAGAGGAGTGCTTTAAATAAAATATCATCTTTCAAAAGGTAGGAACAAAGATTCAATCATCAAGCCCCCTGCAAATAAGAGGAATAGGAATCTTTGAAATGAGGGAAACAACTCTAACACCAAAGCAAGGGTGAGAATTTATAAAGAACATAATTTGCAACATAGAGAAGAGGTGATGACTTAGGACAACAACTTCTCATATAAGAAAGTTATCCATAGTCTAAACATCTATCAATATGTTGAAATAATATTGCAATATAAACAAATAACACTAAGCTAAGGAAAGCAGTTCCCTAGACAAAGAGAAAGAAAGAGGTACCATGTCCCCCAGAGATAGAGACAAGGGATACCTTAGCAAAAGATATCTTGAAAAGGAAAAAAAAAAAAGATTCTATGGATGATTAAAAACATAATGCAAATCCATAAGAAAATAGGAGAGAAATAATACCAATTAAGCCCTA
The DNA here is from genome assembly GCA_027943335.1 of Chamaecyparis obtusa. NCBI lineage: Eukaryota > Viridiplantae > Streptophyta > Pinopsida > Cupressales > Cupressaceae > Chamaecyparis > Chamaecyparis obtusa. The sequence continues at coordinate 47,322 of BSBK01000314.1, read as the reverse complement.
ATAAAAAACCTAATGGATCCTAGGAGACTGGATGAAGATACACCTCTTGCCCCCTAGTTATGAGACAAGAGGTGAAGAACATCTACATTATATCTAAAGGAGGGGAATCCCCTATATCAAAATTATGAAGGAATTGTAAAATGCACGAGAGTGAGATATAATTCCTAAAGAAGCTCTTTCTCTAACATATAACTTGAAATGTTTACAATCAACAAGTAAATGTTTGTTACTATAATGAAAAGGACATTTTTATTTTTATAAAGCATCGATTGGCATAGGTCTAAAGATTTATTTCTTGGTATTCATTAGGTCAACATATACCTTCTTAGCGACTTCTTGACGAGTATTAGGGTTATCTAGTATAGGTGTGGGGAGAAGAATATGAATAGGAGGATGATTATCAACACCACCTACCTGGACTTGAGATTTTGAACACCCAAAACCATACATATCTAGTTTAGGAGGTATATGAACTAGAAACCTAATACCATGCTCATTAACTCCTAGCCCTATACCTTTATAACCTTGTTTAGTCACCATACTATATTTGATAGTGTACATATTATGTAAAGCTTCTACAGGAGGTGATTGTTTATCATGTTCATGAGTAAAGGTTGCATAAGGTGGGATAATCGGTTTGGAAGAATTTTCTTTACCCTTTTCTTTAATATCATCATGAATCGAAGGAGAAGGTAAATCAAAGAAATCTTGCACATCCACATCTTGAACTATAGCTTGAATCCCATCAAAAGTATAGGAAGAGAGAGGATTAACAGATGGGAATTAGGTATCGAAATAGGATTAGGACTAGGATGATTAGGAGATGGTGTGTCATCTACCAAATTCTTCACATAATCCAAAAGATGAATAAGGCTACCACATAAATTCCTAAGAAAAGTTTTAAATGTAGGTAGACTAGTATCGGTCAACTTCACAAAAGCAAAGGCAAGAGCAAAGTGAAGGGTCATCAACATAATGAAGTGAATGATACTCTCATAAAAATCATGGGTATTATAAAGAGATGCTAAAAGAAGAGTAATAAAGAACATAACCATGCACCAAAACATCTTAACAATCTCCATAGTAAATGCAATAAATGTTTTTGTATTTTATTGAATATATAGATTTTATTTTTTTGTATTTTTGAATTATGAAATGTAAGGGCATAAACTAGATCTAATCTAAATGCAAGAAAGGATCTAAAATCTAACACAATAGGGCATATAATTCCACAAAAGAAAAGGAAAGTAAGTATGTCGGGCTCACCAAAATGAATAGGGGTAATTTGGAATCACCTCTATTGGATGGATAGATGTATGGGGGAAATATCAGATCTACTCGCAAATCCAAATTCCCAAAGGAGAGATCCAATTTGATCAACCAAAAGGCTAATACACAATCGAATCAATCTATGAAGAATATGAAGGAGAGAGAAAAGCCCTATATTTCCCTATAAAGGAGTTGTGCTGGAAATCTAAAATAATTAAAATACAAATACTAACCTCAAATTAGGGAAAATCTAGAAAATGCCAATTTCTAATGTTTGTGTGTACTTTCAAGAAATTCTACAACCTATTTTGGACTAGAAATGTCAAGACAAAGGAAACCCAAAAATCTTTTATCTTTCCAGCAATAGGTAGTCTTTGACCCTCATAAAAGGTCAAAGGCTAGATTCTTTATTTGAAGGTCGATTCTAACCTTGTTCATAGATCTCAGAAGTTCACCAGAAAGGGTATCTGAATCTACTCTTAGATCCAAAATTTTGCACCTGTACCTGCAAGAAAAAGAGGATATTTTTTGTTTGTTTGTGGGTTTTCCTTGCTCAAACCCCGGTTTGGAATCAACCTTAATATTGAAATTGAAATGGAGAATGCTAGCAAGTACTAGAGGTAGATCTAATAATGAAGCTATGACATTCAATATATATGCAATTGTATTTTGAATATAAACAAGTATATTGATATGAAAACTTGAACATAACATCCACAAATGTAGATAAAACCTCCATGTTTGTATGCTTGGAATCCACCTTGAGGGAAGAATGAATATGAATCTTGAAGATGAACAAAGAATCTTGAAGGAAGATCACACCACCATGATGGCTAGATCTAGGGTTTGAATGATGAATCTTGAATGCTTGAATGGATCACCTTGAGAGCTTGAGAGAGGAGATTGCAAAACTTGATGATCAATTCCTCCTTGAGAGTGCTTGAGCATGAAAACTTGATTTTTTTAAAAATGAGAGAGAAAGACCTCCTTTTATAGTGAACTACAACACAATCATCTAAAGGGGCCACCTTGGAGAATTAAATCCCAATTATGTCCTAACCTTTAGAAAATATACCTAGATTAAATGCAATTTAAGGATTTACCATTCTGAAACCTGAAATGGTTGATCCGGATGTGGGAAATGAAATATCCCTGAAACTCGACACCTAAAATTCAAAGGGAAATTGAAATTTGGACAGGGGGGTCAAGGTCAAGCTCGAACCTGACTAGGTCAAGATCGAGGTTGATCCTAACTAAGTTAGGATAGAGGTCGACTTTGATCTTATGATCAAAAACCTCAGGATCCTGGCCTAGAATGTTAGGAAATGTAGATTAAAGTGAAAATCAGGGACAGATAGAAGTAGAATGAGGAGAACAAGTATGATCCAAGAAAAGAGCTGATTCAAGGTGCCTGACATGACCCAGACTACTCACTCGGAGGGCTAAATGCTCTTAAGATGGAAGTGCTTCCATTTTAAGATGATACAGTAAGGAAACTAATAACCTAAACATCATTCATGAAAGTACTCATAACACAGTAATTTTGGTTACCGAGAAACCCTTGAAAGGTAAAACTAGAGAGGGGATGACACCCATAAATCTTCACTACTATAGTATAAAGTTTGCCTATTAGGGCTACAAATTTGATCACAAACTATGATCTACCCTATGAGGGGTCTGCCCTGTTAAGAGCTTAAAGGCTTATACAATCTACCTTGTGAAATTATTTAAAACTTACAACTAAGTAAGCACTTAGTTAAGAGATTAAATAAGGTCTATTAAAACCACTATCTTAAGATATTTACCTTGATACACTCATTAGAATGTCTCAGTACCTTATCCTTCAGTTTGCACTATATGCTAATTAGAGATCTTCTCCTTCTAGTATTGATTTGATCTTATCTATCAAGTTTATCTTTGTTCTATCCTTCACTACTTTACTTTGTTTCACTTGGTCACTGAACTCTATCAGAATACTTCACTGATCTAAAGATATTCTCTCTTCTTCTGCTCTCTTACTTCATTTTAGGGTTCAGGTCTCATCTTATATAGAGAACTGAATTCCTCCAAGATTTGAGATCTATGATCTAGATTAACTCATTTTTCCATTTAACCTTTCCCTAATTTTGATTGGCTCCAAGTGTTGCATAGGGATTAATGATTATAAAGTAGAAGCGTAATCACCTCTATGATTTCCTCAAAAAATGGTAAACAAAATATGAATGTTGGCCAACAAATTTTACCTCAGTGATTGTGCCATAACAAACACATATGTTAATTTTGGCTTTCTCAGCAATTGATATATCTTGCACTCAGCATTCACTGATCTTTGTACTCTAGCGCTCAACACTATCTTCTTTACATAACTTGGCAAAAAATTACTTGGCTAATACAAAAGTACTGGGTGACCATAGGTTTACTCGAAAGTGACTACTGCTCGATAAATGTACATTAAATGACTCAGCGTATACATGATGACTCAGTCACAGTGATGACCGACCAACATTGCCTAGATAATGACTAAGTGTAAGACACTAATAGACAACAAAACTATAGGGATCTACAATGAGTTGTGTATTCTAAGGAGTTCAACGGTGGAGAATCTAATCAAAGAAAAGCATAGAGGAGGACTGGCTAGACATTTTGGTTAAAATAAAAAGCATTGCTCTAGTTAGTAAAAATTATTATTGACCATAGTTAAAGAAATATGTTAATAAATTTGTATAAGGTTGAAAGGTATATCAGATGAAAAAATGAGCAAAGAAAAAGATATGGTTATAATTGTTGGAAACTGTAATTGAAACAATTGTTGTATTATCATTGATGTCAAAACCTTAACTGGTAACACTATTGTTGTAATCACCTACAACTGGGCTAATAGAACCTAGGGCCCTATTTGCCCTTAATTTGGTATGTAACTTTAATTATGCTAATTTGATCTCTGATTATTAGTATAAATTCTCAAAAAATCATTAAACCCCATCAATTTCTAAATCAAGCATTTATCACTAAAGTTCAAGCAAAAATCAAGGTTATTAACTCTAGGCCTATTTAATTACTTAAACCCCATCAAAAGCAAAGGCTAGAGTTATTAATTATGAAAAATGCATAAATATCTCCTAAATCAAACAAACACAACAAACACAACTTAAAACAAGGAGGCTTGCACATGGATCAAGGATCAAGCCAAGATACATCTCAGCCACTCCTCATGGATGCATCTCGACTGCTAATTCTCTTCCAAATCTTATAAAAGAGATCTTTCAAAGGCTTTCTTTCTTCTTCTAGATCCTTTAGGTTTTTGAAAGGTTTCTTTGACATATTGTTAATTGCCTCCAATCTTAATGTTTAGACTCTCATTTGGCTTCATGATCCATGATTATGAACTCTCATGCTTTGGAGAATTTGTGAACTAATGCTTGGATTGATAGTTGTTTTCCATGATTTCAAGCTTTTATTAAGTAGAAAACACTTCAATTTGGGTTTTAATGGAAGAAATTAGGATTTCATGCTCTCATTTAGATTGTTTACATGCACTTTGAATCTCTCATTTTAGTGTAGATTGTCACTATTTTAAGGGTTAAATCTAAGAACAACTAACCCCTATTTCATACTGACATTCATTAGAGAGCAATAGGATGATTTTTCTTGTTAGCATTTTCAATTGAATCTTCATTTTCCTCTAACAAGTGATGTTATTATCCTATTGAAGTGTTGTGTTGTAGGTCACAAACTCACACACACATTTCTAGCACCCACCGTGGGGCTGAGCCCCTGATTTTCTATTTTTTTTTTACATTTTAGACAAATTATTGCCGTACTAAATTTGACAGAGGATCACATTTGGTAAGTTCATCTGCATATGGTATTCTTGGATTGTATCCCGTATTCCATGATTGCATCTAGTTACAAGGTCACACCTATTTGAAATACAGGATCGCATCTTGCAGATCCAAGTCTCTTCTAGAAAATTGGATCGTATTTGGTAAATAGGGTCATTTCTGGTAATTTGGAGGGAAAATCTAGGATCACATCTGGGGAATTTTATGGCATTTTTGAGTTTTCTGACACCTGATTAATTGTATTATTGATGTCTCTAGTTTTTGGCAGCTTGACTGTGGTTTTGCAGGTTTAAAATGACAGAAAATTCATAAATACTAACTTTTGTCTTTGATTTTCTTAAAGGATAAATGAACAATTATGCTTTTGTTTTCAAACACCTAATGACAATTTTATCTCATTTTGTAAATCAATTAGAGGATTATGCTCTTTTGTCCTTGAGGGAAAATTAGAAACTCAAAAATTGGCTTATATTTTGGAGTTAGGTTGAGAAATGAAGACTAACAAATTCGCATGATTATTTTTCCTTGCAAGTATTATCTTTAGATTTTGAATTTTCTAACCCTCTAATCAGCTAATGGGTGATCTTGGTGTTCTTGATTGATTTTGATAGCTTAACAAGTGTTTGCAAGACGTTTGTCCAAGACCCAAGAAGGGAAACAAAAGACTACTAATGCTCGTTATGCAGGTTGCCTCTAAAGAAAATTGGCAAAATAATTTCATGCTTGTTTTGTAGGAACTTAAAACAATTTGAGATCAAGTTGCAAACCGACTAGAGGATTATGCTCTTTTCTCCTTGAGGGAAAAATAGAAACTCAAAAATTGGTTTGCCATTTGGCATCAAATTGGAGTAATTGAACTCTTACTATGCATGATGTGTTTGGGACTTGTGATATAAGTTAGGAGATTATGTTCTTCTCCTTCATGGAGAGCTAGAAATCTTGAGCTTACTATCTCTTGTCTATTTTCTTTATTGTACACCTTTAGAGGGTCTGCCAGTTGAGGAAAAAATCTCCTGGGAATGACCCAAGTGGGGACAAGTCTTTCGCTGACTCTTCCACGACACTATAAAATTTGACGCTCCTTTGAGGTTAAAGCCTTGGGAGACATGATTCATCTTGTCTTGGGAGATTGATGATCAATCCCAATGACTGACTTGTATTTGGTGTAGAGCGGAGCTGCTTTAATCTCACTTCTTGAGACTACACACTTTCAGGGTCCTATAGGGTTAAGAGCCTCAATCCTGCTTGTGGGACTATGGGAGATGGTTGTGAACGGATGCCTTCATTAAAATATTTTTGTTAGATACTACCCGTATCACCCCTGAAAGGTTGTTATCACTTGTGTGAGGCAAATAGTAATTGCCCCGAGACATTCACCATATCAAGCCCCCATCGACGTTAACACTTGGCAAATATGGCCTCCAATATCCATTACGTGTTATTGGACTACGATATTCTAAGGAGTCTTTGGGTGTGTTCCTAAGTCAGTGAACAAGTGGTTTCAACCTTTACCTAGTATATGGAAGGTTAGGTGTGTTTGCTCTAAAAATGATTGCTTGATGTGTCTTAAATACAAACTCAATTAATTTCCCCCAAATGAACAAGCACATAACATTTTTCAAGCACTTACAAACACCTGATAGTCACTGGAATCTGATAGACATGACACATTTTCTGAGAAACACTAAAATTGCAAAATCCTGGTCATCATAAGATCACATTTGATATTCCTATGTCACACCCCATATCCCAGATCGTATATGTTCAAAATAGATTCGCTTCTAGTATCTACACCATTTCCTGAGTCGCATCTAGTAACCACAACATTTCCTGAGTCATATACCATAAAGCTAGGCTAGCATCTGATGTTCCAAATTGTTTGCTACTCACTATTTAGGATCACATCTGGGATAGGGAGCATTTCTGTACATCCTAGAAGAATTTTTTTCACATTTACAGATACCCATTTGGTCAATTAGTAGGTTCGTGTTGCTAAAACATAGTCATTTGATGTCTAGAATGTGTTATCTTTGAGAGTATATTGTTACCTTACATAGTCTAAATCTACTTTGTCTCCTTGTGAAGTCAGTTAATCCAATCAGTCACAAATAAGTTCTCAGCTCACAAACAGGGCACTTTGACACCCTATTGACGCTGAAACTTTCAAGTCCACTTGTACTTTGATTCACAACTCATAAATAGGGCATTCTAACCCCCATTTGACATTGGATCCATAGAAACATTTCAAACCCACTTTTGCATCCTTGAATTCACAATCAGACATTGCAAAATTATCAGACCCACCTTTTAAACACAAGACTCTCATTGGTTACTCAATCCAGACTGCATGGTTGTTACTAGAAATAAGACTTATGATTTGAAAAAAAACCCATTCTCGGGAAGGAAACCTAAATTCACATTGGAAATGGGAGAAACTTCAAAACCCAATCCATTACATGGTGCTACACCTAATACTACTCATACAACAATACCCAAATCTACAAACATGGATGATCAAAAGGAATACCGATGGGATGAAAGATTTCATGCACAAAATGAAGAAGCAGAACATGAGGAACAAAAAATAAAAGCCCAATATGATGATGATGATGATGATGATGAGGATGATATGGCTGATGATGATACAAACCCTATAGAAAAGGAATATAATAGAGCTTTGAGCAGCAAAAGATTTCACAAAATACTTGAAAGAGCCTTGGAAGAAAACAAAGAAAAATACTTCTTAGAGCTCGCTTCCTAAGGTGTGAAATTACCCAAAGAATATGATGTGGAACAACTCAAACAAAAGGTGGATATAAGTCCTATGTCAATCCTAAATAGACAATTCCTTTTTATGAAAGCAGAAATTCAAGAGCTCAAGGACACAAAGGATAAACCAAAACAACAATATTCTTTAGAACACATATGTCCGTTCCCTTTTGATAAAGGACTAACAATGATTCCATTTCCTATGAATGTTACGATACCAAAATATGACAATTACATGGGAGATTCTGACCCTCAAGATCATGTGAGGGAGTTTTTTACAACTAGTATGGAGTTCATGCATGAACAAACATACCTTATGAGGCTATTTCCACGAAGCCTAGGTGGACAATCTATAGAATGGTTTTCCAAATTGCCTATTGGAGTCAAGACATTTGATGAGTTGGTGCAAAAATTCATACAACACTACTCCTACAACATCCAACAAACCATCACCATGTTGGATTTGTGCAATACTAAACAAAAAATGGGAGAGTCATTCTTGAGTTTCCTACAACGATGGAGAAAGATATTTGCAGGATACACTAGAGAGATTCCTGAAAATGAAAAAATGGACATTTTTGTTAACAATTTGGTCCCAAAAATGAATTTACAAATTCAATTACAAGGACCACCAAGCTTTTACAAAATGATTGATAATGCTCTCAAGATAGAGGAAGTTCTAATCAAGAAAGGTGAAATTACTATTCACAAGGAACATAGAAACAAGTCTTATACCATTAAAGACAAGTACAAATATGCAAACAAGAACAAAAATGTGGTTAATGATGGAGTGGTTGATGCTTCTAATTCAAAAACCAAACTAGAGGCTTTTAATCTAACCAAAAGTCTTCAAGCAAACAAGAGTTCAACTCCTACTGAGACTCCAAAGATGAACAATACTTTCAGAAAATCTCGAAGAGAACCTTGGGCACCATGCCCTAGGAGAACATTTAATCCATTGGGAGATACCTTGGAAGTGATTATGAAATTTCTTGTGGAAAATAACATTATTACAATCCCAGAACCAGGTAAACCTTGGGATGCAAAAGATAAACCTAAGTGGTGGAATGATAATGACTATTGCAATTACCATCATAATAAAGGACACACCACTAGTAATTGCTTAAAATTGAGACATGTTATTTAGGATCTTATTGAACAAGGGAAGGTTAAGGTAGATGGACATCACATGAATAATGATCACAAGGCATTTCAAACCCTGCTACCAAGCTATGAGAAAGGAGAAATTTCTAAAAACAATAACGTTCACTACACATACACTAATAGTGACAATGTAATCAACATGACGGAACCATGTGACTATTCCATCAACATGATCACTCTCAAAGGGGTGAAGAGAAAAATTGAATCTACCAATGCCATAACATGAAGCCAATCAAAATTTACTTTGAAAGGTGTTTCATCATCTAACACACCACCTACAATAGAAACAACTTCTAAACAAGTAGTTCCCTCTCCAAAATTCAATCTTGTGGAACAATTGCAAAAGACACCTACACAGATATCTATCCTAGAATTGTTGAAAATTTCTCCTAGTCATAGGGAGATTCTAAATCATGCCTTATTAAGCACACATGTACCAAAAGACTTAGATGTGGATAGATTCTAGGCCATGGTTGGCCACATGAGTTCACCACATTACCTATCTTTTTTAGAAGAGGATGACAAGTTGACAAATCAACCACATAATCAACCCCTTCATTTAGAAGTTGTTATTCATAAACACTGAGTCAAGCATGTCTTGATAGATGGAGGCACTAGTTTGAACATCTATACTTACAACTTGGTACAACAACTAGGTTTCTCCAAGCATGCAATTGATCCTAGGAGAAAGATAACAATCAGGGCATATGATGAGGAAGATAGATCTTCCAAAGGATTGGTTGTCTTACCCATCAGAGTAGGGCCTGTAGAGAAAGATGTTCTTTGTCAAGTTCTTGATTTACCCCTTGCTTACAACATTCTTCTTGGAAGACCGTGGATACATTCAATGCAGGAAGTGCCTTCTACATATCATCAATGCCTAAAGTTTCCTCATAATGGAGTGGAGGTGACTATTCCAATAGATACCACACATACTTGTAATAACCTCAAAAAAATTGAAAGCATGGTTCCCCATAACAAGGAAGGGTCTCCCAAGGTAGAAACATCTAAGGACATGGTCTTGAGAAGCTTTGCTCAAAAGATCAATATCCAAGAAACCAGCATGGGAGAGTACAAAATAGATCCTGTAGCATCTTTGACAGATCTACCTATATCTCCTAGGACACAATGAATGCCCTCATCTACATCTACACCTTCAAATGGAAGTGCTTTAACTATACATGAAGGAACTGGAATGGTAAAAGAAAAAATATCTTTAGAAGAAGAGAATGAAGAAAAGGTTGTCTTGCAATGGCTTTACAAACAACCCGAAGTAGATGGGAATGTGAAACATGTTGAGATCTCTTTGAGAAAATATGGGAAAGGATATGACCTTATGAAACAAATGGGGTACGAAGGAAAAGGACCATTAGGAAAAAATAACCAAGGACTAATGGAACCCCTACACATGGATTTCTGAAATCCTAAAGATAAGACTGGAATAGGCTTCAGAGAAGCTAGATTTCACCCTACAGTAGGAAAAGGTCCAGTATTTGATACATCAGGAGATTCAAATGATGAAGAAGAAGTAGTAGGACAGCCCATTCCTTATGAAAGGTTGTTACTTTTACAAGGAGATCCAGAGGTTACATTCCTTGGTTCAAGTATTAGACAAGAATCAGAAGGAGAAAAAGAAGACGAGCCTGATGAAGAACAAGAGCTTGAAGCAATGAATCCACAAGAACCATTGCAAGAAGAAGTGAATCATGCTGATGAAGAAAATGAGGTGCCTATGACCATTGCCAACTTTTTGGGAGTCTCAGATTATAGCCAGGTGGATTCACATGAGTATGAATGGGATGTCCTTTCTGATGCAACCATGGACATAGAAATAGATGTGATATACAAATTTTCTCCTAGAGTCTTGATGGAAGAAGGAGAAAGTTCTAACATTAGATCACTAGAGTTAGATCACTATAACATTAACATAAACTCTAATAATAACAAATCTTACTCTAATAATCCTAACACCTATCAAGAAGGAAACTTAATAGATGACATTTTACAAGTTATAAGTGATGATAACAATGTGGTGTTGTCTCTTGAACCTATTGTATCTCTGTCCTTAATAGATCCTGACTTGATAGACTGGGATGAATCCACAGACACAAGCTTGTTATCCTTTGACAATGACTATTCCATAGCCTGCTATCTTAATGCTTGTGAGCCATTCCATTCTTCCACCAGTGCAATGAGAGAAATCATGACTAAGGAGGATATCAAATTTCTCAATCTCAAAAAGAAAAAGAAAATGAACAAGAGATCTGATGGTGAAAACCATTTAGTGGCAGTATCAGATCCTAAAAGAGAAAAAGAAAAAGATGCATCCAATGGTGAAAACCCCCTTGGGGCACCAAAGGATGAGATTCTTGGTATCCTCCCAAATCATTTCCAAGAAAGGTCCTTAGTTTTGATTGAACCAACACAACCCATTAATTTGGGAACAACAGAAAACCCTTAGTTAATTCACAAAGTTCAATCATTGATAGAAGATGAGAAAATCCAATTCACCAATTTCTTCAAAGCAAAGAAGATCAACTTTGCCTGGTCTTACTCAGATATGCCTGGATTGGATATGGATTTGATTATGCACCATTTGTCTATTTCACCAAGTGTGAAACCTGTCAAGCAAAAACTTAGAAAAATGAATCTTCATGTGGCATTACTAGTGAAAGCAGAACTAGAAAAATTATTGAATGCTGGATTCATTAGAGCAATTGATTATGTGGAGTGGATCTCCAATATAGTTCCTATTTCAAAGGCACACAAATCAATAAGGGTGTGCACAGATTTTAGGGATCTCAACAAAGCTTGTCCTAAAGATGATTTTCCACTCCCAAACATAGACATGATTGTGGACTTAACAGTAGGTTATGAGATTTACTCCCTAATGGATGGATTTTCAGGATATAATTAGATCAAAATTTCTCCTGAGGACCAAGAGAAAACAACATTCACTTATGCATGGGGTACATACTGTTGGAATGTGATGTCGTTTGGTCTTAAAAATGTAGGTGCCACATATTAGAGAGCAATGACCACAATCTTCCGTGACATGATGCACAAGAATATGGAAGACTATGTTGATGATACTTTGGCAAAATCAAAGATGAGGTCTACACACATAGAGGATCTGAGGAGAATCTTTGATCAAATGGAACAGTTCCAATTAAGACTTAATCCTAAGAAATGTACATTTGGTGTATCATCTAGAAAACTCTTAGGATTTATAGTTTTGGCTAAGGGAATTGAGGTGGATCCTGCAAAGGTGAAAGCAATCCTAGACATGAAACCACCAAAGAATATTAGTTAGATGAGAACCTTACAAGGCAAGCTAAAATCTATAAGATGGTTCATATCTCAGTTGGCTGATAAAGCACAACCTTTCACAAAGTTGATGAGGAAAGGAACCACATTTACTTGGGATGCACAGTGTGAGGAGAATTTTACCCAAGTTAAGAACTATTTGATGACTCCTCCAATTCTAATGGCACCAATTTATGGAAAACCTTTGTTGCTCTACATATCAGCTACAGACACATCACTAGGTGTGCTCCTCACACAAGAAGATGAGACCAAAGAGGAACGAGCCATATATTACATCAATAGAACATTGGTCACATATGAGCTAAACTATTCAATGATAGAAAAGGCATGCTTAGCAGTAGTGTTTGCATCTCAAAAATTGAGACATTATATGCTAGCACACAAGGTGAAACTAATGGCTAAAATTGATCCACTCAAGTACCTATTGAATAAAGCAATGCTTACAGGAAGACTGGCTAAGTGGGTTTTGATCCTAAGTGAGTATGATATTGAATATGTGGACAGGAAGGCTATTAAAGGGCAAGTGATTGATGATCAACTTGCTGAGACGCTGTTGACTGATAATAAGCCATTACTGATAGAATTTCTAGATGAATCAATTATGCATCTAATATAACACCCCTGGAAAATGTACTTTGATGGGTCCTTCACACAACAAGGATCAGGAGCTGGTTGCTTATTCATTACACCACAAGAGTATAAAATCCCAAAAGCTTATAAGATGATATTTTCGTGCACCAACAATATGGAAGAATATGAAGCTCTTGTAAATGGGCTCTAGCTTGCAATAGAGTGAAAAATCATTGAATTACACATATGCAAGGATTCACAGCTCATCATCAATCAAGTAAATGGTGATTATCAAACTAAGGATGAAAAGCTTATGCCCTACAAAACAATGGTGGATGATATGAAAAATTACTTTGTCTTCATCACTTTTCAACAGATCCCAAGGTCAGAAAATAGAGTAGCTGATGCGATGGCTACTTTAGCATCTATGTTACAATTAGAAGAACACCAATTTTGCTATGACTTCCTAGTGGAAGAACTCCCTTTTCCAGCTTATGATTCCCCTGCATGTCAAATTGTCTATGCTCTTGAAACTCAAGTGTTGTCTAGATATGCCTCTATCTATTCTTATCTCACAGACCAAATCATTCTCGAAGGCTATTCTAGAAATGAAAAAAGATCCCTTATAAGAGTAGCATCTCTCTATGTGATCATCGCTAATGACTTGTTTAGACGTAGTCTAGATGGCACACTTCTTAGGTGTTTAGAACATGAAGAGTCTAATCATGTATTAAAAGAAGTTCATGAAGGTGTGTGTGGATCACACTCAAATGGTTTTTCGTTAGCCAAGAAACTCCTAAGGGTTGGATTCTATTGGCCCACCATGGAAAAGGATGCTATTCATTTTGCAAAAACTTGTAAGAAATGTCAGATTCATGGTAACCTCATACATGCACCAGCTAGAGAGCTGATTCCCTTTATAACACATTGGCCTTTTTAGCAATGGGCCTTTGATTTGGTTGGTCAGATCTATCCCAATTCGTTAGGCAGATACAAATACATCATCACAGCAACTGAATATTTTACAAAATGGGTGGAAGCTGTCCCATTGTCCAATGCAATAGGAAAACAAGTTTCAATGTTCATCTTGAATTACATCATTTTCTGTTATGGCGTGCCCTCATCGATTGTGACTAACAATGGGGGACAATTCAAGAACAAAGACATAGATGAGTTGTGTCTTCAATTTAAAATCACTCAGCATTGCTCCTCAATCTATTACCCTCAAGGTAATGGGCAGGCTGAGGCATCCAATAAGAACATTCTAAAAATCTTGCATAGGATAGTAAATAAATCAAGAAAGGATTGGCATTTACAAATAAATCCAACCTTATGGGCTTACAGAATGAGCATAAGAACTCCAACTAGTGCAACTCTATTCAAACTAGTTTATGGGTTAGAAGTAGTTTTACTAGTTGAAGTAGAGATTCCATCACTAAGAGTATCACTGAAACATTTAGTCACTGATGAATACTATAGAGTCTCTAGATTGCAAGAGCTTGAATTTCTAGATGAGTGGAGACAACAGGTGTTTGATCATTAAAAAGCTTTTCAGAAAAGAATGTCAAGAGGATACAACAAGAAAGTGAAACCTAGAAGCTTTCAGATTGGGGATCTAGTTCTTAGAGAAAATCCAAAAAACCAACAACACAGAGAACAAAAGGGAAATTTTGAACCCAATTGGCTAGGTCCCTTTGTCATTACAGCAACATTTGGATTAGGAGCCTATCAGTTGGCTATGCTTGAAGGAGATGTGTTGCTAGATCCTATCAATACTTTGCATCTGAAAAGGTTTTATGCCTAACATTCTTAAGGAAGCCCCTGTACAAAGAAAATGGATCTTGAAAAAAATCAAAAACAATGGAAAAAGTCCTAAAAAATGACCATCTTGGTGAGGACCTAGCAATAGGCACCTTGGTGAGTCCAAAAAAAAAAAGAAAATCACAAAAAAAAAAAAAAAAAAAAAAAAAGTGAAAAAGAAAAAAAAGTGTCTTGGTGAAAACTTGGTAAACAGGTGCCATGATAGAAAAAATAGAATAAAACTTTGGCCAAGTAGTGAAAACCTGGTAAACAAGCACTACTTGTAATCAACACTCTATCTATCAAGACAACGCCTGCACATTTGGCCAATGTAAATATCAGCTTGTATATATTTTCCAGTCACTTTCGTGACGCGCCAAGTCCTAAAAGAACTTTCAGAAAAATTGTACCTTCGTAAGACTAGAATCTATCCACATTAGGGTCATAGGTAAACTATTTTTTTAGGGGGCATTGGATCACATTCATAATCACATTTGCTAACATGGTGATACATTTGCAATGACAATAAACTACGAACACTGGTATTTCTCAATACCACCCTTGTCCGCAACTGACTATAAACTACGACAAATAGTGTTTCTCAACACCCACCAGCTAGATCTCAAAATGTGTTTCTTAATGCAGCGTCATGATGAAAACAATGTTTCTAAGCACTATAATAGGTGAGACACTTATCAATGAAGACATGAATTGTTGGTAATAATTCTTAAAGCATGTGTTTGAAAAAATAGATCAAGAGTGTTTTTCAACACTATAATCACAATTGCCTATTTATATTCTATAAATACAATGAACATGCTAAGGGATAAAGAATCTTTCTTTTTCTTATTATCAATTATTGCTAAGTTATGCTTCCACGAGTAACTCGATGATGTTTTTGGACTAAGAGAAACAAGGACTGGGGGCATGATATTTTCTTTGTTTTCTATTTGTGGTAATAAATGCAATGATCTAAGGCGATTAGGGGGAATGGGTGTCTACTTATAAGTGCCTCCACCTTGTAGTGGAATGCCATGTATACCTCAAACTGTTTCCTATGAAAGCCTTAGTGAGGTTGGATCTATTTCCTTGCTTGTTTAGCAACTAACAAAGATACATCAGGAAGTAACTGACAACATTTCTAGCTGGGTGCTTTAATGTTTAGGTTGTCTTTCAACATGGAAAATGATGAGGAGGTATTCATATTTTCAGCATTTCTAAATTTATTCATGAAAATTGTACTATCCTCTAGAGGTCCCGCTAACACAAATGTTCTATGATGAAAACAACCCGCTTTGAATAAAACAATGATTGTCCTAGGTGTCTAGGTGCATTTCATATTAATTGCATTTCATTTTAGTTGCATGTCATGTTAATTTGCATTAGGATTCATTTAGATGCATTTCATTGTCTTTAGTTGCATTGAAGTTCATTTTAAATTGCATTCATTTTACTTTAGCTACATTCATTTTAGTCTTGCATAAGCTTGAAATGTGGATTCAACTATTAGAGGTAATGTTATCAATTGAAATTTATTCTAAAAGAAATGGTGTAAGCTGAACATCTATCTAAAGCATTCATGGTATGAGCTGAAAATACTTAAATATTAACCATTTGACCAAGTACATCATGGAATCATAAGCAATGGAATAAAGAAATGATGGAGTACAAATCACTGATATTCATTTGCATTCATAAATCATTTCATATCATAAAACCACTTGCATTTTTCATCCACATTGATCCATACATAAATAAGATTGAGAAGTCCATACATACTATCACAATACATCTCATACATCCATACATTCACGAAGCTTTGAAAATAACAAAAATATGAGCATATATCAGTGAAATGTATTATGACATCATTTTATCATCACTTTATCTACTCTAGACCAAGCATGACTATCGCATCAAAAATCTCGAGCATAAGCCAAATATCATATATCACATATGCAGAAATTGAAAGCATGAAAGATGAGACACATCAGATAAAGAATACCAATGGCAGAATCAGTATGAGCATCAATATTTAATAATAAAAAAATGTCCATGAGCAAGGGTATCTATCAGAGGTCACCAATGAATTAGAGATCAACATATCAAAGCATGAAACAAAGTATCAAAAGCATGAAATAGAGTTGAGGAGATATAATAGTACAAATGATACAAAAAATGGTACAAATATAGGATATGTCATGATATACAAGATGTCTAGAAATACAACATAAGGAGTCTATGTCCCACTGGCCCCCTCATGCACCACATGCTCACTCGCAAACATCATCCTCAGGATCATAATCAAGAGCATCCTCAATGCATGGAACAACATCCTTGGGAGCAATGAATCGAGGATAAGGATACCTCATGTAATGGGTATGATACTCATCTGTCACACTAGCATCATAGACACCAACCTGATAGTCCCAAGCTATAGCCTGCATCTGTGCAATCTTGTGAATGGCTATCTCATATACTAATCTGGCTCCCCACTGAGCCTCCTCACTCCTGATGCATGCATATCTACAAGTCTCCTATGACATGCCCTGTACATGTCCATACCGATGGTAGACTCGAGTAACTAGAAACCACTCAATCACATAGTGGATCCACCTGACCAGGTATTGACTCTAAAAGAAAAAGGGCATCTACCTAACATCAGAGGGCCAAGCCTCACAATCACAGTATGGTCACCACTCTACCTCAGTCACATCATCTAATAGACAGTGCCATTACTCTAACTTGCCTAGGTGGGACTACTGAATGAATCCTGCATACATGTAAATATATGACAACCCGACATCATGGTGCCTATCAACAATAGGGTGAGTCACATGGATGTGCTCCCATGCCTAGATCTATAATACAATGGTCCCTACAATCATGGAGCAGGAATATTGATAAACCACCTCATGTAACTCATGATACAAGTGACCTAGTATGCAGCTACCCTAGGCATACCTCCTAGGACTCTGAATCATCTACCCTATCACACGGGACTAGCCACACATAAAACCATGCTGGCCCCTATCTAGCATCATGATGCCTCCTATCAAACTAGCTAGGTATATAGGTAGAGGGGTATAGTTGGTGACCATATGGTCCCAATCAGATAACATTCATCAATAGTATCATCCCTAAATAGCTTCCTTGCATCAGCAATCATTGCAAGTCTAGAGGCCTCGTACTCAATACGATGTCCCATCACGTATACATACAGAATACTCCACATGTCCTCAGGGGTGACAGTCATCTCACCAGTCAGTAAATGGAAGGTGTTGTCCTCTAAATGCCATTGCTCTGCCAGCACTGTGAGAAGACCTTGATTTACTTGAATGTGAGGTAAATCGGCTAAGCTCCATAAACCACAAAGTCGTACGATCTGCTGCTCAACATCACTCAACTGATCCCAAAGAGCCAACACCTAGGCTGGTCACGGTGATCTAAAGGATACAACTAGGAACTTGACCTACACAACAGAAAATAGGGGCACTATGTCAGAGTTATACCAAAGGCAGTTGATGCAACTATGCTCAAAAATATTAGAAGGACAAGTTAACTACACTAAGAAATCAGAAAAACTAGATGCGATTCTAAAATATCAGATGTGATTCAAGAAACCTCGTATGCAACCCTAAAACCAAGTGCGACCCAAGAAATACGGGGTGCGGTCTAGGAAATACGGGGTGTCATCCGGTATACCAGATGTGAACCTATCCTAAACTTTGGCTAAAACCATTTGAATTTTACAAGATGTGACCCGCTGGGATGCGATCCAAGAAATATCAGATGCAATATAGAATACAAGAGGTGACATAGGTTTGACATGATGCAATCTCATATACGGGATGTGACACAACACTAATTGGCCTATAAAATGCATGGAAATGTGTGAAATTGAAAATTTACAAATTGAAAAGGTTCATTTATCAAATACTCACAGGTGCCTCATAATGCCTCGGGTGGTCATGTCATCTAGCCCTCTCAAATCGATGCTTCTCTATGGGTAACACCATGTCTACTCAGAGGTCCATGAATTTCTAAGGGGTAAAAGTGAAAATGAATAGTGAAAAGTCAATTTTTGGCCTATTTAAGCCTCCCGGGAGCCCCGAGGCCTTAAGGGACTTACTTCATTACACATCACAGAGGCCTAATCTCAGGACCGAAATTGAAAAAGGTGATTATTATCAACTTAATGCCATAAAAATAGAGTTACACATCAAGGTTAATATTCAAAAAAAGGGCACAAGTCAAAATGGTCAAAGCATGGTCAAACAGGGGCAAAATGGGGTGAAACTGATGCACTGCGCAAGGCAAATTAGATTTATATGCTGGGATACAATTTAAAAAGAAGTCAAGCTTGGTTGATTTTCTCATATTCTTGGTCAAACTTGATCAAACAGTGCTTCTAGGGAACTTTAATCGATCTAAACATCTTGAAAATTCTTTCTAATTGATCTATGCTTGACCTAAGGTCAATTCAATCCCTGTAATGCTTGACCCTAATCAGTTTATTCCAATTCATTCCACTTTCAGTCCTGAGGGGGCATAATCATAACAAAATTTAATGCTTTGAATAAAATTTTTCAAAACTAGGGGCATGACAGTTCTCTTCAATCAAGCTGAGACTATTAATTTCAACTGAAAATTCTTTTCAAATCTCATTTTGACCTTTGTTCAATCAATCTCGGAGTCGGTATCATCAATTCCTGTTCAATCAAGCTCAGAATTGATAGTTTCTAAATCAAGCAAGAATTCATTCAATCAAGCTTGGAATTCTTTTATCGGTTTTCATTCAATCAAGCTTAGAATCGGTATTGTCAATTTGCATTCAATCAAGTTCAGAATTGACAACTTTTTGGAAACCAAGCAAGAATTCATTCAGTCAAGCTCAGAATGTTAGAAATAGGAAATACTGAGAGGGGGGGTGAATCAGTATTTCACAAACTTTTTTTTTTCCCACTTATGGATATAAAAGATTACTTTAGTGCATACAAAGATTATCAAGCTAATTAAAAAACATAGCAGTAAATAAAAAGAACTCATAACACATCATATGTTCTCGAGGAAACCCTGGCCAAGAGAAAACCCTGGTGGAGATGGTACCCACAAAGATCACTAATCAAAAGTATCATATTAAGGATATTGGACCCTGTTAGGATTCAATTTACAATATATAGTAGATCTATCCTGGTTAAAGGACTTTAGGCCTTGTTAGAAGCCTTAACCCTATTAAGAGTTAGATTACAAAACATGATCACCAGCTGAGTTCACTGCCCAAATAGGTAATACAAAATGTTTCTATCTATAATATGGTACTTCTTACAACTTCGCATGAATAGCCTTTACTGCTATAACAATATACAACTATCGCAAGTTATCTTTTCTTTCTTTTTACATATCGCACTTTTTTTTTAATATTTCATTACATTTCAAGTATGCCTAATATATGAGTTATTAAAGCTAATAAATTTACATGGTCAGCTTCCAAAATCTTTATCCAAGAGTAAAAATCTAGGATGTCATCCCTTAATAATGTTAAGTCATTATTTTGACAAGCAAAAATAATCCCTTAACTCTTTCGCTAATACTATCTCCAAAACTATTCTGTCTGCAAAAACTATCTTCGGTAAACTTTGAATAACTTTGTTCGTACTGCTCCAAAATTTATGGGCACTGAGATGGGGTATCCTCATACTCTATAGAAGCTTTAGTTAACTAGACAAACAAAAATATTTCTCCAGTGGATATTGCCAACTAAATCTTCATCAGGTGCTCTGTCAAGATCACTGTATCCATACTTAGACAATTTCTTCCTTCAACTTGCCATAATTGCATTCTAGATTCTGCACTCTCAATAGAGATCATATGTTTCCATAATGACAACATCTATGCATCTACATTAGCCAAATTGCCAACAATCTCCCCCTTTGTCATTGGTGGTAACATATGGGAAAATTGGCTAAGTGTGCAAACAAAACTTCAAAAAACACTTATACAAAATTGTGGCCAAAAGTTATACAATGTGTATACAATATCATACTCCATAGAATAGCTCCCCCTATGAGTATCCTTCCTCAACATATATTCAATTTTCTACTATCTCTCCCCCTTTGACAACAATGACAAAGATAGGGTGTACAAAAAGTTCAAAAACTTTATACCTTATTATAAGTTATTGAAAAGCCGGTAGGCTTGCAACACAATCACCAAACTCTAACTTCCAAGATTCAAAATCTTTCTCCTATATCTTCCTGATGAATTCAACAACATTGAGTAGAGTACTCAATCCGTATGCTGTTGTCTGACAAGCTTGTAGGGAATTGAAGCTAAACTTCTGAAATGATGTCTTTGCTGAAAGACACTGCTCAATTTGATCTTCAACAATTGATATCTTGATTGAGACATGCTCTCTCAAGATGTTAACCCTCATCATCTTTTTGTTCTTCTCCTCTGCTAACATTCTGATTTCATCTTTCAATTTCCTTATGTTCTTCTCTAAAGAACTTATCTTGACATTAGGGCTTGTCAAGGTGTTTGTCTCAGCTGTAATAGCATCTAACTTCTCTCTGATCTTCTTATCCTCTTCAACTGTTAGGATTTTTTATTTAGTGCATTGTATGTACAAATTCTTTCTTGTCTCAAAATGTCTCCTCAAATTATTTATGCATACATCTCAACTACCAATATCATTTTGAATAATTAAACTTAAAGTTTGTTGCATTTCAGCTTCAAAGTCTTCCTGAACTTTTATCTTAGCAATATCCTTCAAGTTAGAAAATTTAGAGTCAAAAGAATTTATTACCATTTTAGCTTTCTCAAGTGGATCTGATTCAGATACCTTAGTGCTGATCACACTCTCAAGTTTCTCTATCAAAACTCTAACTTTGCCTTCAAGATCTTTCACCTTCTTGTTCTTTCCAATAATTTTGTTCAGAGATGTGATGAACTCAAGCTAATCATCATCTTCAACTTCTTTTCCAAGGTCTTCAAACATTGAACCAATATGCCTCTTCTTACTGTCAGGTGCACTAATGTCTTCAACTGGTATAGAAGGTGCACTAGAGGTAGTGGCCTCTGTCAAAATTTGTTTGCCTTTAACTGACTGCTCTACTGGAACTAATTCTAATACATTTGGTGCTTCCTCTACCTCTATATTCTTCTCTTATTCTGTGACCTTTTCTTCCTCTCGCAAAGCCAAATTGTCAACAATGTTTCCTAGATCATGACATACTGTATCATTTGATTCTAGAGTCACTTTGGTGCCTTCAATATCCATTGATTCTTTTCCAATATTGATATGTGAAGAAGATGGAACTTCTTCAATACCAATTTCCTCTGTATCCAGTTCCTCTGATTGCTTCTGCTGAGGGTCTGATTCAACACGCTTTTCTGCAACTATATCTATAGAAGTTGTATTACTGCTTGCTCTGTCTCTTTTTGTACTTCCTCCTTTTTCCCTCCCATTATAAGGATTGTTCTTCTCTTAGTTCTCCATAAAGTTCCAAGAGACTTCAAGAATCTCTTCAAATGTTCTTCATCCTTAACTTCATAGAACTGTCTCATTACATGTTCTCTCATCTTTATGTCCTCTTCTTGTGCTCTCTATTATCTATTCACAAGTATGTTATACAAATCTTCTAGGATCTTACCATGAATAGTGCTAAGTTTCTTATCTACCACAATCATGTGTGTAACCATTGCATTTTCAAAGTTCAATCTATCAAATGATCCATATAGATCATAGAATTTATTCAACTTAGTGAAGTCTCCATGCTTCAATATATCTTCATTAACTCTTTCAATTCTTGGTTTCCAAGTTTTCTTCTTGATTGAAACTACATCATCATCTTTAATTACTACTAAATTTCTAGGTATAGGTGGTACAACCACTTTCTGTCTCTTGCCAGGTCCTGTTGCACTCACTTTTACTATTTTTCTAGGAATAGGAGAAAAATATTTATCTCCTTCATCTTTTTCAGGTACTTCAACTTTTACCTTTACTGCAATAGGATCAACAGGATCTGCACTTGATGTCTCAGGTGAAATTACAAGATTTTCACTTTGCTTCAAGGCTTCTGTAGTCTTCTTAGCTATGTCAAACTCATGACTTGACATACCAAATTCTTTCAATATTTTCTTCATAATAGATTCAACTCTCTTACTAGATTGCTTCTTTTCTCTCAAACTTATTGCAGAGTTGAAATTCTCTTCATAGGTTCCAAACCTATTTGCATGACCATCCGACTCACACTTTAAAAATCTATTCACATATCCTACTATTTTTGCTTCAGATATTTCATAGCCAAGAGGGTCTATGAATTCCATTCTAGGCTCAACTGCTTCAATGTAGGTGAAATCAGTGTCAACCATAAAACAAATGTCATCTTTATGATTTTCAACTAAGGATTGAGGAATCCTTGATTTGTTCTTAACAATATTCTGAAAAGTCTTCAATACAAGCTTCACACTGTCATTAACTTTATCAAAAAGGTGCTTCATGTAGACTGAGTTTATTCTTTCCATTGTGTTCACATTGTCACTCCAATCAACTATCTAAGGAAATCTTCTCAAAATATGGAAAAACATATAGGTTATCAAAGATGAAAACCTAAACTGTGTGTACTTAGCCTTCTTAATCTTTTCTAAGTTCTCAAATAACTGAATTTTCAAAATTTCACATAGGTCTACTAGTTTCTTCTCAATACACATAAGATAAGCTACATGAATCATTCCTTCAGCCATGTCATCTTCCCTTGAACTACCACAAAATTTAGTTGTTAGGATCTTACAAAGGTACCTAACATCATCTTGCTTAATCTTACTTATCACAATTCCTCTACCATTATAACTAGATCCAGTGTTATCTAAAACAATCTTTCTCATGTTCTTTTCATTCAATGGAATCTCTCCAACTTTTGATAATCCAATAACTTCATGAATTAAGTCAGCAGTTATATCAATAACTCTATCCTCCATCCAGAATTTCCCATTATGGATTCTACTTAAAATGATCTTCATACATTCCTCATCATTGAATTCATACTTCATGGAATAATTGATAATTTCATTGTTCTCTAGGTGCCCATAAGCTAGTTTAACTGACATGTCTTGATTCTACAATTTCTTGTAATCATCACTAAAATTTGCATCTCCCAAAGTTTCAAACTTGCAACCTAAATATCCTTTAACATTCTCAATGTGCAATACTCTATCTGGTACGGATGATAATGCTAGACTGTCATCAATTTTAGTTGGTTCTACTCATTCTTTCTTAATCTTTGGTCTATTCTTATGCTTAACATTATGAACCATAGAAATATCCATCTTATCAACTGATTAAAGATCAAAAAATACCTCAACTTTGCAAATCTAGGGTTTCGGTATGATCGTCGCTGCAAACTGCTTCCAAACTTCTTCAAATCATCCTCAACTCACTTTTCTTCTTTCAAATCACTTTTCAATCTCTTTGTAATCATAACAACTTCAATTTTGATGTTATAAAACTTCACATTAACTTGATCTGACATCTCATTCATTGATTTTGCTGCTAAAACCTAAAAAAGATGATTTTGCAAACCTGCAACCATAAAACTTTCTGCGACCTCGCAAAACACAATATTTTCTTTTGCGCACTTAACCATAGCATTAGTACAACATAACAAACCTATATCTAACTACACAAAAGTTAACTCATTCAAATTCCTAATCTACACTAATCCTAAGTCCTAAACTATAGAAACTTACATAATTTAAGTACTTAAAGAATTGTTAGGTAAAGATTCATCCTTACCATTGGTTACATTACCTTCCTGACTACTTTTAGTGCTGACTGTACCTCCTTCATCTATGCCTTTGTCAAATTTTACTTCATCTTTATTGCTACAACAACCTTTCTCTTTGTTTCCTGCATTTTCATTCCTTCTTGCATTGTTCCTAGGGTTAGGGTTATGATGATAACCTCCATTGTTCATTCTGCAAAATCTTGCTGAGTGTCCAAACTTGTTGCATATCTGACAAATGATTACATTGTTTCCAAATCTCTATCCTTGCTAGTTAATCTATGACCTGCAATTTCTAGCAATATGTCCTACTTTGTTGCATCTAAAACATACTACCACTTTTCTTTGATTGATTTCTTGAATAGATTTCTTATCTACATTGTTAGTATTCCCAATCATTCTATCATAATTATTCAAAATTACTTTAGGTCTTCTACATTCATTAGTTCTATGTCCAAAACTATGACAATTATAACAATGTCCATTAAAAGTTTTAAATTGCTTACCTGTGCAATCTCTCTTCATGTGCCCAATAGTATTACAAGAAAAAAATCTACCTTTGAATTTTCTTTGCATACCTTTAGATGATTCTTCGTATTTTGATTCTTCTTGCTTTGATTCTTCTTTCTCTCTAGGTGGTTCTTCTTTAGGTGGATCTTCCAATGTGTTCTCATCTAGCTTTATTTCCTCCACACTTGCAGATGTCTTCAGATCTGGCTTCTTACTTTCATGGTTTGTTCTAAACATACTATATCCAAATCCAGTCCTATCAAAGAATGGTTCTTCAAAAAAAATTTGTTTTTCAGTCTTATCACTTTTTGAATATAGCCTTTCAAGTTGTTGTTTAGATTGAGTTAATTCACCTTTCACAATTTTATTATACTTCTCAAGTTCCACATACTGCACTTTTACTTTTTCAGATTCAGATGTTTCCTTTTCAAGTCTTGACCTCAGATCTTCGTTCTCAATTTTCAATTTTTCATTATCAGATCTCAAATTTCCATCTTTCATACTAATCTTCAGATTTACTATCTTCAACTCATGCTTAAAGATCTCATTTTATTTTTCTAATTCATCACAATCTTCAACAAGCATATCAGATTTCTTTTCAGATTTCAGATCTTCAATCTTACCTTTTAATTTGTTAATAGCATTCTTTGCATCTTCATATTTTCTTCTTAAGGAGTTTCTTTCATTAGTAAGCATATCAATCTATTCAAGAGCTTCTTCAAGATTCTTCTGAAGTTGATCCATATCCATAGAGATCTTATTCAAGCTGCTAAGCTTTCCTTGAATGTTCCTTCTCCGAGTAACTGCGCTCTAATACCAATTGTTAGAAATAGGAAATACTGAGAGGGGGGGTGAATCAGTATTTCACAAACTTTTTCTTTTGCCCACTTATGGATATAACAGATTACTTTAGTGCATACAAAGATTATCAAGCTGATTAACAAACATAGCAGTAAATAGAAAGAACTCATAACACATCATATGTTCTCGAGGAAACCCTGGCCAAGGGAAAACCCCGGTGGGGATGGTACCCACAAAGATCACTAATCAAATGTATCCTGTTAGGGATATTGGACCCTGTTAGGAGTCAATTTACAATATATAGTAGATCTATCCTGGTTAAAGGACTTTAGGCCTTGTTAGAAGCCTTAACCCTTTTAAGAGTTAAATTACAAAACCTGATCACCAGCTGAGCTCATTGCCCAAATAGGTAATACAAAATGTTTCTGACTATAATATGGTACTGCTTACAACTTCGCATCAATAGCCTTTGTTGGTATCACAATATACAACTATCGCAAGTTATCTTTTTCTTTCTTTTTACATATCACACTTTTTTTTTAATATTTCATTACATTTCAAGTATGCCTAATATATGAGTTATTAAAGCTAATAAATTTACATGGTCAACTTCCAAAATCTTTATCGAAGAATAAACATCTAGGAAGTCATCCCTTCATAATGTTAAGTCATTATTTTGACAAGCAAAATTAATCCCTTAACTCTTTCACTAATACTGTATCCAAAACTGTTATGTCTGCAAAAACTATCTTCAGTAAACTTTGAATAACTTTGTCTGTACTACTTCAAACTTTATGCACACTGAGATGGGGTATCCTCATACTCTATAGAATCTTTAGTCAACTACGTACACAAAAATATTTCTCTAGTGGACGTCGCCAACTAAATCTTCATCAGGTGCTCTGTCAGGATCACTATATCCATACTTAGACAATTTCTTCCTTCAACTTGCCATACTTGCATTCCAGATTCTGCACTCTCAATAGAGATTATATGTTACCATAATGACAACATCTATGCATTCACATTAGCCAAATTTCCAACAATCTCCCCCTTTGTCATTGGTGGCAACATATGGGAAAATTGGCTAAGTGTGCAAACAAAACTTCAAAAAACACTTATACAAAATTTTGGCCAAAAGTTATACAATATGTATATAATATCATACTCCATAGAATAGCTCCTCCTATGAGTATCCTTCCTCAACATATATTCAATTTTCTTCTATCTCTCCCCCTTTGACAACAATGACAAAGATAGGGTGTACAAAAAGTTCAAAAACTTTATACCTTATTATAAGTTATTGCAAAGCCGGTAGGCTTGCAACACAATCACCAAACTCTAACTTCCAAGATTCAAAATCTTTCTCCCATATCTTTCTGATGGATTTAGCAACATTTAGTAGAGTACTCAACCTGTATGCTGCTATCTAACAAGCTTGCAGGGAATTGAAGCTAAACTTATGAAATGATGTCTTTGCTGAAAGACACTGCTCAATTTGATCTTCAACAATTGATATCTTGATCTAGACATGCTCTCTCAAGATGTTAACCCTGATCATCTTTTTGTTCTTCTCCTCTGCTAACATTCTAATTTCATCTTTCAATTTCCTTATGTTCTTCTCTACAGAACTTATCTTGACATTAGGGCTTGTCAAGGTGTTTGTCTCAGCTGTAATAGCATCTAACTTCTCTCTGATCTTCTTATCCTCTTCAACTGTTAGGATTTCTGATTTAGTGCATTGTATGTACAAATTCTTTCCTGTCTCAAAATGTCTCCTCAAATTCTTTATGCATACATCTAAACTACCAATATCATTTCGAATATTTACACTTAAAGTTTGTTACATTTCTGCTTCAAAGTCTTCCTGAACTTTTATCTCAGCAATATCCTTCAAGTTAGAAAATTCAGAGTCAAAAGAATTTATTACCATTTTAGCTTTCTCAAGTGGATCTGATTCAGATACCTTAGTGCTGATCACACTCTCAAGTTTCTCTATCAAAACTCTAACTTTTCCTTCAAGGTGTTTCACCTTCTTATTCTTTCCAATAATTTTGTTCAGAGATGTGATGAACTCAAGCTGATCATCATCTTCAACTTCTTTTCCAAGGTCTTCAAAAATTGAACCAATATGCCTCTTCTTACTATCAGGTGCACTAATGTCTTGAACTGGTATAGCAGGTGCACTAGAGGTAGTGGCCTTTGTCAAAATTTGTTTGCATTTAACTGACTGCTCTGCTGGAACAGATTTTGATACAGATGGTGCTTCCTCTGCCTCTATATTCTTCTCTGATTCTATGACCTTTTCTTGCTCTCCCAAAGCCAAATTGTCAACAATGTTTCCTAGATCATGAAATACTGCATCATCTGATTCTAGAGTCACTTTGGTGCCTTCAATATCCATTGATTCTTTGCCAATATTGATATGTGAAAAAGATGGAACTTCTTCAATATGAACTTCCTCTGTATGCGGTTCCTCTGATTGCTTCTGCTGAGGGTCAGATTTAACATGCTTTTCTGCAACTATATCTGCAAGAACTTGCATTACTACTTGCTCTATCTCTTTTTGTACTTCCTCCTTTTTGCCTCCCATTATAAGGATTGTTCTTCTCTTAGTTCTCAATAAAGTTCCAAGAGACTTCAAGAATCTCTTCAAATGATCTTCATCCTTAACTTCATAGAACTATCTGATTACATGTTCTCTCATCTTTATGTCCTCTTCTTGTGCTCTCTGTTTTCTATTCACAAGTCTGTTATACAAATCTTCTGGGATCTTACCATGAATAGTGCTAAGTTTCTTATCTACCACAATCATGTGTGTAACCATTGCATTTTCAAAGTTCAATCTGTCAAATGATCCATATAGATCATAGAATTTATTCAACTTAGTGAAGTCTCCATGCTTCAATATATCTTCATTCACTCTTTCAATTCTTGGTTTCCAAGTTTTCTTCTTGATTGAAACTACATCATCATCTTTAATTACTACTACATTTCTAGGTATAGGTGGTACAACCACTTTCTGTCTCTTGTTGGGTCCTGTTGCACTCACTTTTACTCTTTTGCTAGGAATAGGAGAAAAAGATATATCTCCTTCATCTTTTTTAGGTACTTCAACTTTTACCTTTACTGCAATAGGATCAATAGGATCTGCACTTGATGTCTCAGGTGAAACTACAAGATTTTCACTTTGCTTCAAGGCTTCTGCAGTCTTCTTAGCTATGTCAAACTCATGACTTGACATACTAGATTCTTTCAATATTTTCTTCATAATAGATTCAACTCTCTTTCTAGATTTCTTCTTTTCTCTCAAACTTATTACAGAGTTGAAATTCTCTTCATAGGTTCCAAACCTATTTGGATGACCATCCAACTCACACTTTAACAATCTATTCACATATCCTACTGTTTCTGCTTCAGATATTTCATAGCCAAGAGGGTCTATGAATTCCATTCTAGGCTCAATTACTTCAATGTAGGTGAAATCAGTGTCAACCATAAAACAAATGTCATCTTTATGCTTTTCAACTAAGGATTGAGGAATCCTTGATTTGTTCTTAACAATATTCTGAAAAGTCTTCAATACAAGCTTCACACTATCATTAACTTTATCAAAAAGGTGCTTGATGTAGACTGAGTTTATTCTTTCCATTGTGTTCACATTGTCACTCCAATCAATTGTGTAAGGAAATTCTCAAAATATGGAAAAACATATAGGTTATTAGAGATGAAAACCTAAACTGTGTGTACTTAGCCTTCTTAATCTTTTCTAAGTTCTCAAAAAACTAAATTTTCAAAATTTCACATAGTTCTACTGGTTTCTTCTCAATACACATAACATAAGCTATATGAATCATTCCTGCAACCATGTCATCTTCCCTTGAACTACCACAAAATTTAGTTGTTAGGATCTTGCAAAGGTACCTAACATCATCTTGCTTAATCTTACTTATCACAATTCCTCTACCATTATAACTAGATCCAGTGTTATCTACAAAAATCTTTCTCATGTTCTTTTCATTTAGTGGAATCTCTCCAATTTTTGATAATCTAGTAACTTCATGAATTAGGTCAGCAGTTATATCAATAACTCTATCCTCCATCCAAAATTTCCCATTGTGGAGTCTACTTAAAATGATCTTGGTACATTCCTCATCATTGAATTCATACTTCATGGAATATTTGATAATTTGATTTTTCTCTAGGTGCCCATAAGCTAGTTTAATTGACATGTCTTGATTCTACAATTTCCTGTAATCATCACTAAAATCTGCATCTCCCAAAGTTTCAAACTTGCAACCTAAATATCCTTTAACATTCTCAATGTGCAATACTCTGTCTGGTACGGATGATAATGCTAGAATGTCATCAATTTTAGTTGGTTCTACTAGTTCTTTCTTAATCTTTGGTCTATTCTTATCCTTAACATTATGAACCATAGAAATATCCATCTTATCAACTGATTAAAGATAAAAAAATACCTCAACTTTGCAAATCTAGGGTTTCGGTATGATCATCGCTGCAAACTGCTTCCAAACTTCTTCAAATCATCCTCAACTCACTTTTCTTCTTTCAAATCACTTTTCAATCACTTTGTAATCGTAATAACTTCAATTTTGACCTTATAACAATTCACATTAACTTGATCTAACATAGCATTCATTCATTTTGCCGCTAAAACCTCAAAAAGCTGATTCTGCAAACCTGCAACCATAAAACTTTCTGCGACCTCGCAAAACATAATATTTTCCTTTGTGCACTTAACCATAGCATTAGTATAACATAATAAACCTATATCTAACTACGCAAAATTTAACTCTTTCAAATTCCTAATCTACACTAATCCTAAGTCCTAAACTATAGAAACTTACATAATTTAAGTACTTAAAGAAGGGTCAGGTAAATATTCATCCTTACCATTGGTTACATTACCTTCCTAACTACTTTCAGTGCTGACTATACCTTCTTGATCTGTGCCTTTGTCAAATTTTACTTCATCTTTATTGCTACAACAACCTTTCTCTTTGTTTCCTGCATTTTCATTCCTTCTTGCATTGTTCCTAGGGTTAGGGTTATGATGATAACCTCCATTGTTCATTCTGCAAAATCTTGCTGAGTGTCCAAACTTGTTGCATATATGACAAATGATTCCATTGTTTCCAAATCTTTGTCCTTGCTGGTTAATCTATGACCTACAATTTCTAGCAATATGTCCTACTTTGTTGCATCTAAAACATACTACCACTTTTCTTTGATTCATTTCTTCAATAGATTTCTTATCTGCATTGTTAGTATTCCCAATCATTCTATCATAATTATTCAAAATTACTTTAGGTCTTCTACATTTGTTAGCTCTATGTCCAAAACTATGAAAATTATAACAATGTCCATTAAAAGGTTTAAATTGCTTACCTGTGCAATCTCTCTTTATGTGCCCAATAGTATTACAAGCAAAACATCTACCTTTGAATTATCTTTGCATACCTTTAGATGATTCTTCCTGTTTTGATTCTTCTTGCTTTGATTCTTCTTTCTCTCTAGGTGGTTCTTCTTTAGGTGGATCTTCCAATGTGTTCTCATCTAGCTTTATTTCCTCCACACTTTCAGATGCCTTCAGATTTGGCTTCTTACTTTCATGGTTTGTTCTAAACATACTATATCCAAATCTAGTCCTATCAAAGAATGGTTCTTCAAAAGAAATTTTTTTTTCAGTCTTATCACTTTTTGAATATAGCCTTTCAAGTTGTTGTTTAGATTGAGTTAATTCACCTTTCACAATTTTATTATACTTCTCAAGTTCCACATACTGCACTTTTACTTTTTTAGATTCGGATGTTTCCTTTTCAAGTCTTGACCTCAGATCTTCATTCTCAATTTTCAATTTTTCATTATCAGATCTCAAATTTCCATCTTTCATACTAATCTTCAGATTTACTATCTTCAACTCATGCTTAAAGATCTCATTTTCTTTTTCTAATTCATCACAATCTTCAACAAGCATATCAATCTATTCAAGAGCTTCTTCAAGATTCTTCTGAAGTTGATCCATATCCATAGAGATCTTACTCAAGTTGCTAAGCTTTCCTTGAATGTTCCTTCTCAGAGTAACTGCACTCTCATACCAATTGTTAGAAATAGGAAATACTAAGAGGGGGGGGGGGGTGAATTGGTATTTCACAAACTTTTTCTTTTGCCCACTTATGGATATAACAGATTACTTTAGTGCATACAAAGATTACCAAGCTAATTAAGAAACATAGTAGTAAATAGAAAGAACTCATAACACATCATATGTTCTCGACGAAACCCTAGCCAAGGGAAAACCCCAGTGGGGATGGTACCTACGAAGATCACTAATCAAATGTATCATGTTAGGGATATTGGACCCTGTTAGGAGTCAATTTACAATACATAGTAGATCTGTCCTGGTTAAAGGAATTTAGGCCTTGTTAGAAGCCTTAACCCTTTTAAGAGTTAGATTACAAAACCTGATCACCAGCTGAGCTCACTACCCAAACAGGTAATACAAAATGTTTCTGACTGTAATATGGTACTGCTTACAACTTTTCATCAATAGCGTTTGCTACTATCACAATATACAACTATCACAAGTTATCTTTTCTTTCTTTTTACATATCACACTTTTTTTTTATATTTCATTACATTTCAAGTATGCCTAATATATGAGTTATTAAAGCTAATAACTTTACATGGTCGGCTTCCAAAATCTTTATCCAAGAGTAAACATCTAGGATGTAATCCCTTCATAATTTTAAGTCATTATTTTGACAAGCAAAAATAATCCCTTAACTCTTTCACTAATACTGTCTCCAAAACTGTTCTGTCTGCAAAAACTGTCTTTGGTAAACTTTGAATAACTTTGTCCATACTACTCCAAAATTTGTGCGCACTGAGATGGGGTATCCTCATAGTCTATAGAAGCTTCGGTTAACTACACAAATAAAAATATTTCTCTAGTGGATGTCGCCAACTAAATCTTCATCGGGTGCTCTGTCAGGATCATTGTATCCATACTTAGACAATTTCTTCCTTCAACTTGCCATACTTGCATTCCAGATTCTGCGCTCTCAATAGAGATCATAAGTTGCCATAATGACAACATCTATGCATCCACATTAGCCAAATTTCCAACATGGAATTCTTTTATCGGTTTTCATTCAATCAGGCTCGAAATCGGTATTGTCAATTTGCATTCAATCAAGTTCAGAATTGATAGCTTTTTGGAAACTAGGTAGGATTTCGTTCAATCAAGCTCGGAATTCTCAATTTCAAAGTAGTTCTCACTACTCTGTAAACTTCTTGAATCACACTTTTGAATAAGATTTTCTTTGAATTCCTGTTCTATTTGCAAAGCAATTCAAACAGGGGAAAATTTAATCACCTAAAACTGGGCTAACAGAACCTAGGGCCCTATTTACCCTTAATTTGGTATGTAACTTTAATTATGCTAATTTGATCTCTGATTATTAGTATAAATTATGAAAAATTTATTAAACCCCATCAATTTCTAAATCAAGTATTTATCACTAAAGTTCAAGCAAAAATCAAGGTTATTAACTCTAGGCCTATTTAATTACTTAAACCCCATCAAAAGCAAAGGCTAGAGTTATTAATTATGAAAAATGCATAAATATCTCCTAAATCAAACAAATGCAACAAACACAACTTAAAACAAGGAGGCTTGCACATGGATCAAGGATCAAGCCAAGATACATCTCAACCACTCCCCATGGATGCATCTTGACCATTGATTATCTTCCAAATCTTATAAAAGAGAGCTTTCAAAGGATTTCTTTCTTCTTCTAGCTCCTTTAGGTTTTTGAAAGGCTTCTTTGACACATTGTTAATTTCTTCCAATCTTAATGTTTAGACTCTCATTTGCTCATGGATTTGAGGCTTCATGATCCATGATTATGAACTCTCATGCTTTGGAGAATTTAAGAACTAATGCTTGGATTGATAGTTGTTTTCCATGATTTCGAGCTTTTATTAAGTAGAAAACACTTCAATTTGGGTTTTAATGGAAGAAATTAGGATTTCATGCTCTCATTTAGGTTGTTTACATGCACTTTGAATCTCTCATTTTAGTGTAGATTGTCACTCTTTTAAGGGTTAAATCTGAGAACAACTAAGCCCTATTTCATACTCACATTAATTAGAGAGCAATAGGATGCTTTTTCTTGTTAGCATTTTCAATTGAATCTTCATTTTCCTCTAACAAGTGATGTTATTATCCTATTGAAGTGTTGTGTTTCAGGTCACAAACTCACACACACAGTTGCTACTTAGGAAAGTACTATATCTATTGAAGTGTTGTGAATGAGTGAAGCAAGGTTGGTAACAATAGCACCTAGGGAAAGGTTGAGTTATCTTGATACTACAAAGTGTACTTGACTATGTTGCACAATGATGAGATAATGTATTGTTTATCTTAGTGAGATTGAAGACTAAACTAGTAGGCTTAACTGAACAAAAATGGATAAAATCATGTTTAAGCTGAGTTATGTTAGTGTCAATCGAGTATCAGTAGATTGCCGAGGAGACAGTGCATGCTGAGGAAATAGTTTTAGTAACGACTAAGCATTCTACCTGAAGACCAAGTGGATGATCATAATATTGACCAAGCATCAGCAATTTTATATTTGAAGAGAATTATTTTTGGGGATGACATTGTTTGAATTCTTTGATTATGTAAAATGTGTTGACTTTATTTATTGATTGTATGGAAGCATTTAATGCACTGTAAAATGTTTTATTGTAAATCTTTATGAGATTTGAGATGTTTCTAGAAAAGAAGGTGAAGAAAAAAATGTGGGTAGATTCAATGAATCTGACCTAACCCTAAGATCTACGAATGAGATTAAGCAGAAAAAGATGAGTTAACCTAATTGAGGAAAGTATTAAGGGAACCTGAACATTGGATTAGAAGTATGAGAGTGGAGAAAAAGGTTGATGTATTGGGGTGAAACCGAAATATTGGAAGATAAGTTTTATTGACTGTATAAGCAAAAAGGCTGAAGGTGAAGTGTGGTGATCGCTTGAAGAAAAGTTCCGAGTAGATTAGAGATGGAGATGGAAAAGTTTCAAAGTCAGTAAACTAGTATTTATGTACAGAATTGGATCTGATATTTGCAAAGTAAGTTGTATGTTTTTCAGATCAACACTGCTGCTACTTTCTAACCATTGTAATAGTCAAAATCCTTTTAACAGAGGTTGATCTAACAATCATAAGTTAAATCCTTTGAACAAGGTTTCATTCTAATGGAGTGTATGTAAGTCCTTTGATCTGGCTCACTTTTAATAGGGTGATTAAATCCTTTAACCGGGTCACACTTGGCAGTGTGCATTGTAACCTTTGATAGGGTTGGCTTTTAACTGAGCTCACTTCAAAAGAGTGAAAATAATAGTAGCATGTTAGAAAGTGGTTTTTCCCATATTGGGTTTCCACTATAAATCCTGGTGTCATACTTGTGTGTGAATGTTTTGGTGTGAACATTTCTATGGTTTACAAGTTAGAGACAACTGGGTAGTGGACTGCATTGTTATATGTTTCTATTGATGAATCAGTGATGACAAAGTTTGTTTTGGTTGCTTGATCTGATTTAAAGTAAAAATTTTAAAGTTTGTCTTATACATCAGGACCTGAGAATAACTGATTCACCCCCCCTCTCTATTGTTCTAAATCATATTAACAATTGGTATTAGAGTTGTGTTTCTTATTAGTGTATACATAAATCAAGTTTAAAGGGACTTGAAGCAAATGATCAAGATGTATAAGGAGGTACCAAAGCTGAATAAGGAGAACTTCCCTGCATGGAAAAGGTTGATGAAGCTACACCTGGCTGGTATTGGTGATTCTACAAAGTACTATATTGAGAATGACTATGTCTCACCTGTTGCACCTATGACTGCCGAAGAAATGAGAGCTAAGTAAGAACATAATCAGGCAATGCTAGAAATTGCATCTGCCCTAAGCTATCCAGAATTTGAAGACATTAAGGACTGTACAATTTCTAAGGAGATGTGGGACACTCTTACAAATATCTATGGTGGTGACTTATTTGTACTGAAAGCAAAAGTGGAGAGTCTCAGAGGTAAGTTTGATGAAATGAGAATGCAAGAAGGTGAAAACATTGCACAATATTGTGGTAGAATAAAAGTTGTAAATATTATTAGGGGAGCCAATGGAACTATTGATGAGGAAACCATTATTGGAAAGTTACTAAGAACTCTACGTCCTATATATGCTATCAAGATCTTAGCTATTCAGGAATCTAGATGTAACTCTGCAATGGACTCACTTTGGAAGGTTTGATTGGTAAGCTGACTGGTTTTGAACTCTCTAATTATTATAATTTCACTGTTGGAAGTACTGGAAATGTTGAATCTTCTTTTAAGTCACAATTAGTTTTGAACAAACCTAAGAAGGAAAAAGAAAGATGCACAAGTGAAAGTGATAGTGACACTTTTGATGAAGAACTTGAAGATCTAGAAGCTATTATGGCTAGAAGACTGAGAAGAGGAAAAGGAAAGTATAAAGGTAAACTCCCTATCATATGTTTTGCATATAATAAGGTCAGTCATATAAGTACTACATGTCCTGACAAGAAGAATAAAGATGATGAAAGGAAAAGCAAACACAAAGATAGAAGAGATGACAGAAGCTACCAAAGGAACAAAGACTACAAGGGAAAAGGTAAGAAATCTTGTTATATTGCTGAAGAAGGAACTGACACTGATGGTGATGATGTTGAAATTGAATTTGTCTATGTTGCAATGAAAGATGAATCCGATGAGGATGAGAAAACTGCATTGATTTCCTATGTGAACAAGAATGATAAATGGATTATTGATAGTGGTTGTTCACATCACATGATTGGTGATAAGGATAAGTTTGAAACTTTATATCATTACAGAGGTAAAAGTGTAACATTTGGTAATGATGCACCATAGCCTGTTAGAGGAAAAGGTCTAATTAAATTGACTGATAAGATATCTTGCGAAAATTCCTATTGGGTTGGTGGTTTTAATTATAACTTGTTAAGTGTTGCTCAGCTAAACAAAACTAGTTACCGAGTAGAATTTCATCACAAGAAAGCTAAAATATTTGACACCACTAGTGAACTTATTGGAAGTGGAGAGTAGACTAGAGGTAATTTGTTCTATCTTGACCTATCTGAAGAAACATGTTTAATTGCACAACTTGATGATATTTGGTTATGGCATAAGAGGCTGTGTCATGTGAATTTTGACAATTTGGTAGAGATAAGTAAGAAGAAGAAAGTAAGAGGTCTACCTAGACTAAATAAACCTAAGAATATAATGTGCAAGGAATGTCAGTTAGGAAAAATGGACAAAGTCAAGTCTCAAGAGCAAATCCTTTACTTCTGAAAACATTTTAGATTTGGTTCATACTGACCTTTTTGGACCTATGGGTATACAAAGTTACTGTGGTGCTAGATACTTTATCTTGTTTGTTGATGATCATACCAGGATGATGCATGTAATGTTTTTAAGAGAGAAATCTGATGCTTTTCAATTATTTAAGTGGTACTTGGCTAAAGTTGAGAAGGAGATAGGTAGGAACCTGAGATGTCTTAGATCTGACTGAGGTGGAGAATTTACATCAAATGAATTTAATCTATTTTGTAATGAAAGAGGTATTAGAAAGATAGATGTCTGGACCTAGAACTCCTCCACAGAATGGTATAGTAGAAAGAAGAAATAGATCTATCTTGGACTATGCAAGGACATTGATGATTGAAAAGAATGTCCCTCAGAAATATTGGAAAGAAGCTATAAGCACTGTTGTTTACACTCTTAACAGGTACAAATAAAAAAAGGTACACATCTGACACCTTATGAATTATGGTATGGACATGCACCAAATGTTAAATACTTTAGAATCTTTGGAAGAAAATGTTATATACTAAAAGCTACTAGAATGAAAGTTTGATGCTAAAAGTGAAGAAGGCATATTCCTAGGGTATTCCATGAAAAGTAAGGCTTATAAGTGTTTGAACTCTAACACTGACAAAATAGTGGAAAGTGTGAATGTAAGAATTGATGAGTATGCAAAATGAAATGAAGCTGATAGTAAAAGAGAACCAAAAGATTATAGATCTTTTGTGTACATTGAACAAGAAGAAGAGGCAAGTAACAGACTTGCACCTGATGGCGAGTCTTGAGTAAGCAATGCCGAGTGACAGATAGGTAATGCTGAGCATTAGGAAAATAGTATCGAGAAAGAACAAGAACATGCCGAGCTACAGAATGGTACTGCCGACTATCAGGAAGAGTTATCGAGCATTCAAAACTTGAATCTGACAATCTTGTTGGGGAAACTGATAAAATAGAAGAGAAAATGTTGAACCTATTTTGGAAAAATATGTAAGAAGACATCAGAAGCTTGAATACATAATTGGAGATAAAAATGCTGGAATTTAGACCAGAAGTAAGATCAAGGATCCAACATGCCTACTATGTGAATTTGAACCTAAAACAATAAGAGAAGCTTTGGAGAATAAAGATTGAATACAAGCAATGAATGAAGAGATTGACCAGATCGAGAAAAATGATACTTAGACACTAATGTCGAGACCTAAAAATAAGAATGTTATAGGAACAAAATGGGTATTTCGAAATAAGATGAATGAAAATGGTGAAATCACTAGGAACAAAGCTAGACTAGTATGCAAAGGCTACACACAAGAAGAAAGAATAGATTATGGGGAGACATTTTCCCTTGTAGCTAGACTGGAAGGAGTAAGAACTCTACTTGCATATGCTGCCTGTAAAATTTCAAGGTTTATCAAATGGATGCCAAGTCTGCATTTCTAAATGGTATATTAGAAGAAGAAGTTTACATAGAACAGCTAGAAGGTTTTATTGATCCAAACAAAAGACACATGGTATGCAAACTGAACAACGCTTTATATGGATTGAAACAAGCTCCCAAAGCATGGTATGAGAGGATGCATAACTCTCTAATGCAGATTGGATTTTCAAGGACAAATGACACAAGCAATCTATATATGAAAGATGAAGAACAAAAAGGTATTTTGTTAGCAAAAATTTTTGTTCATGACATTATTTTTTGGTGGACAAGATGATTTGTGTAAGAGATTTTCAAATGAAATGAAAACTGAATTTGAAATGAGTATGTTTGGAGAAATCAAATTCTTTGTTGGTTTACAAATATATCATAAGAAGAAAGGAATTTTCATTACATAGTCTAAGTATGTGAATGAAATACTGAAAATTTTGGGATGGAATATGCTAGCCTAGTAGGAACTCCTATGGTTACTAGATAGAAGTTATCTAAAAATGATGATGCTACTGAAGTGAATCAGACTTTGTATAGATCTATGATTCAAAAGTTGTAGTATGTTGTACATAGTAGACCAGATATTGCATTAGCTATTGGGATTGTGGAAAGATTTTCTACCAATCCTAAGGAAACACACATGATGGCTATGAAGAGAATTATGAGATATTTGAAAGGAACTGCTGACTATGGGCTATATTATAAGAAGAATGATAGATTTGAACTGAAAGTTTATACTAATGCTAATTGGGTAGGAAATGTAGATGATAGGAAGAGTACAAGTGGTGGAGCTTTCTTTCTTGGACATAGATTAGTTTTCCTAGACAAGCAAGAAACAAAATTGCATTTCCCAATCTACTGTCGATGCTGAGTATGTTGTTGTTGCAGTAAACTGTTCAAATTTGGTCTGGATAAAACAATTGTTGGTAGGAATGAAGGAAGAAATCATTGAACTTGTTATTTTCTGTGACAACACAAGTGCTATTAATATTTCTAAGAATCCAGTGATGCATACAAAGACCAAACACATAGCAATCAAATTTCACTACTTGAGAGAATTGGTACAAGACAAAGAAGTCCAACTGGAGTATGTGAATACAAAAGAACAAATAGTAGATATATTCACTAAAGCTTTACCTAAAGAAGCTCATGAGTACTTGAGAAGCAAATTAGGGGTCCTTCCCCTAACTGAGGCTGCCTAGTCAAGCTAGGAGCATTGCATCAAATATGCTACAATAGAATATATGACACATTAATGTAGAAGAATGTCACACTTTAGGACTACCCTAGAGTTGTGAAGAAAGAGCACAAACACCGAATCAGTCATAAGAAAGATGACAGAGGGAGAAACACTAAACTGCAAAGACACTATCTACATCTATTGGATGTATGTTATGTTGCTGCTTTGGCATTTTTGTCAAAGAGGGAGAAGATACTAATAATGATAACACATGATACTAAGAACATAGAAGAAACTGAGGGAGAAGATACTGAAAGATAAGGAGAAGATGAATTGAAATGAAAGATCAAGATAGAGGGAGATCTGATTACTACTGATGATCATAGAAGTATGATTTACAAATACTAAATTAGAATGAAGCTAAGGATATTACAAATTTCTCTGATGGATAGATAAGTTTTGGATTGGTTGGTAATCCATGTGTTATTCAGGTGATATCATATGGTGTTGCCATCAATGCCAAAGAGGGAGATTGTTGGAAACTATAATTGAAACAATTTTTGTATTGTCATTGATGTCAAAACCTTAACTGGTAAGACTATTGCTACTTAGGAAAGTACTATATCTATTAAAGTGTTGTGAATGAGTGAAGCAAGGTTGGTAACAATAGCACCTAGGGAAAGGTTGAGTTATCTTGATACTACAAAGTGTACTTGACTATGTTGCACAATGATGAGATAATGTATTGTTTATCTTAGTGAGATTGAAGACTAAACTGGTAGGCTTAAACCAAACAAAAATGGATAAAATCATGTTTAAGCCAACTTATGTTAGTGTCAACCGAGTTAGTGGATGCTGAGAAAAATCCTATGTCGACTGAGTATCAGTAAATTGCTGAGGAGACAGTGCATGCCAAGGAAACAATTTTAGTAATGATCGAGCATTCTACATGAAGACCGAGTGGATGATCATAGTATTGACTGAGCATCAACAATTTTATATTTGAAGAGAATTCTTTTTGGGGATGACATTGTTTTGAATTCTTGGATTATATAAAATGTGTTGACTTTATTTATTGATTGTATGGAAGCATTTAATGCATTGTAAAATGTTTTATTGTAAATCTTTATGAGATTTGAGATGTTTCTAGAAAAGAAGGTGAAGAACAAAATGTGGGTAGATTCAATGAATCTGACCTAAACCTAAGATCTATGAATGAGATTAAGCGGAAAAAGATGAGTTGACCTAATTGAGGAAAGTATTAAGGGAACCTGAACATTGGATTAGAAGTATGAGAGTGGAGAAAAAGGTTGATGTAATGGGG
Organism: Chamaecyparis obtusa; assembly: GCA_027943335.1. Lineage (NCBI taxonomy): Eukaryota > Viridiplantae > Streptophyta > Pinopsida > Cupressales > Cupressaceae > Chamaecyparis > Chamaecyparis obtusa. The sequence goes on along the minus strand of BSBK01000314.1, from coordinate 6,134 downwards.
TGAAAGTGAAATACTGGAAGATAAGTTTTATTGACTGTATAAAGCAAAAAGGCTGAAAGTGAAGTGTGGTGATTGCTTGAAGAAAAGTTTTGAGCAGATCAGAGATGGAGATGGAAAAGTTTCAAAGTCAGTAAACCAATATTTATGTATGGAATTAGATCTTATATTTGCAAGTAAGTTGTATGTTTTTCAGATCAACACTGCTACTACATTCTAACCATTGTAACAGTCAAAATCCTTTTAACAAAGGTTGATCTAACAATCATAAGTTAAATCCTTTGGACAAGGTTGCATTCTAATGGAGTGTATGTAAGTCCTTTGACCAGGCTCACTTTTAATAGGGTGATTAAATCCTTTAACCAGGTCACACTTGGTAGTGTGCATTGTAACCTTTGACAGGGTTGACTTTTAACCGAGCTCACTTCAGAAGAGTGAAAATAATAGTAGTATGTTAGAAAGTGGTTTTTCCCATATTGGGTTTCCACTATAAATCCTGGTGTCATACTTGTGTGTGAATGTTTTGGTGTGAACATTTCTTTGGTTTACAAGTTAGATACAACTGGGTAGTGGACTGCATTGTTATATGTTTCTATTGATGAATCAGTGATGACCGAGTTTGTTTTGGTTTCTTGATCTAATTTAAAGTAAAAAATTTAAAATTTGTCTTATACATCAGGACCTGGAGAACAACTGATTCACCCCCGCTCTCTGTTATTCTAAATCATATTAACAATAATAACCATTACCTGTACCAAAGAAGGCATGGGAGGATATTAGTATAGATTTTGTTCTTCACCTACCAAGAAATCAGAGATGGCATTATTCTATTTTTTGTAGTGGTAGATAGGTTTTCAAAGATGGAAAATTTAATTCCTGACAAGAAGACTAATGATTTTGTTCTTGAAGTAGAATTGTTTTTCAAGGAGGGGTGACCCATAATAGTGGGTTAATCTTTTTTAGAAATGCCAATTTTTGCTAGAATAACACATTTTTAATAAAATATGATGATTTAAGCCTTGAGAGGTTCCATTTGATGGAATTAGTTACAAATGGTTAGCTCAAATCCTCTTAAATAAAAAATATTTATATTAGAACTGTACTCCTCATTCATACCTACAATGGAGTCTCCTTCGC
>BSBK01000313.1:0-177500 GCA_027943335.1 Chamaecyparis obtusa | reverse complement strand
AGGACAAGGTTGTTGTTGATGCAATTAGAATATTAATTAAAAAAAATTGGTGTGACAACACAAGATTTTCACCCAGCCAAATAGATGTTGTTAGAAAATGAATTGGGTTTAAAATCACGAGCCACGTCCAAAACACTATTCAGATATGACTTAAAAACAATTTTTATGAAAGGTTACTTCAAAGATATTTCTTAGATTAAAATTAGTCAAATATTTTTTGACATGAAAAAACTATTTTATGTTAAGATTAAACATAATGTACTACATGTTGTAGGGTCCATGTTGAATTTTCCATGCATTATGATAATTATCATCATGTATGTTGTACTTTGGACACAAACATTATTTTTCAAGAATGTGGTCTACAAAAACCTCCTAAGTCACTAAGATAAATTTATTACAAGTGTACTATGTAAATAAGATGATGGGTGCATTTATCATAAGATGATGTGTTTTGAAAGTTTTTTTTTCCTATATGTGGTGGTTTTCAACAGTTTCATAGATGCGACATCTAGATAGCACATAAGAAATTGGTAAGAAACAAGTTTCAATTAGAAAATACAAGTCAATCACATATAGTGTTTAAAGATGGAAAATAATTAAACAGGTGTGAATTAGTGAAAAAGGATATATGCATAGCTAATTTTATGAAGATTTTCAAGAGAAACCAATTTATGAGTGCATAGGTCATACACATAGAGAAAGGTGGTTAGATGAGAAATTCAAGTTGTATTAGGACACTTTTCTCCTCTATACAATTATCTCTATCATTAATTTTGTTGAGAATTATACACTAAAACCTCAAAATGCAACGCAACCTATGTATTACCACTTTGTACACAAGTTACAATTTTTGTACACATAGCATTCATGCATGCACATGATACCATAGAGGAGGACACAATGGTTATAATAGAGTATCACTTCTATATCAGTGATGATCATACTCATTCATCAAATTTTGTGAAAGAATGCTTTATATTTTTCTATGACAATTTAAGGGAAAGATATATAAGATACAACCAACACATAATATGGTTGGAAAATTGCACTATTGGGATTATGGAAAGATAAGTATTGAGAAGGGAGGGGTGAATCAGCACCCTCAAAAAACTTTTAAGATTAAAAACTTTGCACTTGTAGATCTCAATTAACTGACTGAATCCATTGTTAGAAACATACATTCATGTAACTGAAAATGTAAACTAAAAAATAAATTATTCATGAAAATTCATACACTTGACACAGATATTTTGGTATCGTAGAAACCCTTGTAAGAAAGTAAAAACTACGGTGGGGATGAAACCCACAAATATTCACTAGTGTAGCAATAAAGTATGTCGGTTAAGGCTACAAGTTTGTGATCACTTATGATGATCTTACTGTTAGGAATGAATGCTGAAGCCTTTGGAAATCATTATGTACTAGTGGTTGTTGCATTCACGACTATGATTGTCATTGATGTCAACACAGTGATATTCTAGAGTTTAGAAGAGAAGCAAGCATAGTTTTGTTTTGCGCACATGTTATATTGCAAATTGAGTTATGCACAGTTGATGGTATGTTCTTTGGTGTGTTATTAACCTATGGTTAATAGTGCAAAAATAAATTCATTTATTCATGAAAGTTATAAGCATTTTGGTGGAAGTAGTATTCTGGCAGTGTTCCTAAGTAGCGGTTTTTGGTAATTGGAGGATATCTCCTAACCGGGATGGAATCTGATTCTACACAGTTAAAGGGAAGTTTGAGACTCATTGGTGGTGATGTGGTTCATAGCACAAACTTTGAGGTCACATGATTGGAAAGTTATTGTATTTGGAAGCCAACAGTTTTTATGTAATTTTGATGTAGCGTGTTGAAATTATTATTTTATATTTGGATGCTGACTCATTTGTAATTATTTGAGTGTGGTATAAAGGAAGGAATGTTTTACTTGTTGAAAGATGGGATTGTAATAGTTGTGATATGAAATTTGAAAGTTGTGATGTGAATATATGTATGAGGTGAAGAATAGAGCTAATTCAATGGTGAAGGAAGACCTGCAAAGTACAGAGATCTGGATTTGTGATCTTGTGTAGCAGAGAGTGTAGTTTTGGCACAGTGTGAAGGAGGTAACATATTTCATATTATTCTATTGAATAATCCTAAGATCTGTTGGATAGTGAGTTCAGAGATCTTGCCTTGAAGCTGTTTGGGTAGTGGGTCCTTCTGTCTTCCATAACTCCTAACAGGGTTAGAATATTTTAACAGGGATTCAAAATCTCCTAATAGAGATTCATATGTACTAAATGTATTTCATAAGACTCCTAATAGGGTCCATCCTCTCACAAGGAACTTTCATATTAGTGCATCATTTTGTGGGCATCATTCCCACCGGGGTTTACTCTTTGATCAAGAGGTTCCCTAGTTAACATATCTGGTGTTATTGTGTCATTGTGTATGATTATCTTTCTATGGTTGGTTACTACATTGATTGTATGGTTTAAAGCTATTGAAGTTGATATTGAAGTTGATAAATGGTTTAATTATCAGATAACTGATTCACCCCCCCCCCCCTCTCAGTTATCTTGGTGATCTTTGGTTTCTAACAATTGGTATCAGAGCGACAAGTCCTTGAAAGAGAAGTTTAAAAACTTAAGGAGATCTATGGTGAATTTCAAGAAAGAAAGCCCTAAGTTTGATGGAGTAAATTTTGATAGCTAGAAAGAAAAGATGAAGACACATCTCTTGTGTTTAGGACCGAGTTATTGGTTGATTACAAAAAATGAGAGAACTATAATTGAAGAAGATAGTCTTGAGTCAAGTTCTAAAGATGAGGTAGATCTATTCATGTGTAACATACTTGCAAAAGAAGCACTTTTATCAGCACTTTTAGAGAATGAATACAGTTAGGTGAAAGGTTTAACTAGATCTTATGATATTTGGAAAGCTTTACATTCTACTTTTGAAGGTGATGAACATGCAAAGAAAGCTAGGTTACATAATTGGATTTGTGAATTTGAAGACATAAGAATGATGGAAGATGAATCTATTAGAAGCTATATTGGTAGGATGTCAGAAATTGTTGCAGGAATAAAGTCTTGTGGAGGTGAAAAGATAGAGAATGAAGTAATATGCAAGATTTTGAGAACATTGACACCGGTATTCAGGCAGACTACACAAATAATTGAACAAGTGATACCTTGTACACCAAACTTTTCAAGAGAGACTCTTCTTGGAAGATTGGAAGTAGCAGAGATGAATTTGAGATTATCAGGAGAACTACCTAGAGTGGAGACAACATTCAGTGCTCTTAGCATCAGACCTACTTTGTCTAGAAGTACAAGTGTGAATGGAGATTATGCTAGTAGTAGCATATCCAAATCTGATGAAGATAAGAAGATTGAAGAAGGTATTGCCTTGCTTGTGAAAAGAGAACTAGATGGTAAGAAAATCTTTAAATGTTGGACATGTCAAGAATATGGTCATTTTGCATCTAAGTGTCCTAAGAGAGTTAAGAAGTATAGAAACAATTTTAAGCCTAGAAGATCTAAAGAATGTTATTATGCAAATGATGAAGAAATTGAAGTAGGAATTGAAAGACATTTGAGCGACAGTGATAATGATAACTTTGATGACATAGGATTTGTAGCAATTAAGGAAGAAAATTTTGAATCTAATGTTAAGGAAGAGAAAGCCTTAGTTTCCCAAGTTGAAAAGAAAGTTGATTGGATTATAGACAATGGTTGTTCACATCATATGACTGGTGATAAAGGAAAGTTCATAAAGTTTAACAATTATGATGGAGGAGTTGTTAGAGTTGGTAACAATGCACCTTGTTTGATTAAAGGTATAGGATCTATTACTCTTGATGGAAAGACTAATACTGAAGAAGTTTACTTTTTTGATGGATTGAAACATAATTTTTTGAGTGTTGGATAGTTAGTGGATAAGGGATATCAAGTTTGGTTTACTGATAAAACTTGTGTGATTAAGGATAAAGATGGAAATCTAATTGGAACAAGATCTAGAACTAGAGATAATGTATTTCAGTTGAACCCTACTGAGATGACATGTTTGATGACTAAGATTGATGATAGTTGTTTATGGCATAGAAGGTTCTATCATATAAACTTTGATAATATTGTGAAAGTAAGTTCTACACTTGCAGTAAGAGATTTACCTAAGATTATGAAGCCTACTAACATGATTTGCAAGGAATGTGTGATGGCTATGTAGAAAAGGAGTTCATTTCCTAGCAATAAGTTCACATCTATAGAAAAGTTGGAGATTGTTCATACAAACTTGAGCGGTCCTACTAGGACTAGAGGATTCTATGGAGAAAGGTATTTTATGATTCTTGTTGATGATTTTACAAGAATGATGTGGATTGCATTTTTGAAAGAAAAATTTGAAGCATTTGATAAGTTTAAGGTCATGAAGAATAAAGTTGAGAATGAATCAGGAATGAGGATTAAATGTTTGAGATCTGATAGAGGTGGAGAATTTACATCTAAAGAGTTTCACACCTTTTGTGAAGTAAATGGTATTAAGAGAGAGTTTTAAGCCCCTAGAACACTTAAACAAAATGGTATTGCAGAAAGAAGGAACAGATCAGTGACTGAAGCAGCTAGAGCTATGTTGTTTGAAGGTGATTTGGCAAAGACATTTTGGAGAGAAGTAGTGAATACAATAGTATATACAATGAACAGAGTACAAATTAGAGCAGACACAGACAAGACACCTTATGAATTGTGGTTTGGACATACACCCTCAGTTAAGTATTTTAGAATTTTTGGAAGCAAATGTTATATTAAGAGAGATGATGATATAGGAAAGTCTGATCCTAGAAGTGATGAAGGAATTTTTCTTGGATATTCTTTGAAAAGAAAATCATATAGATGTTACAATAAGAGAACTAAGACTATTGTTGAAAGTGAAAATGTAAAAGTTGATGAGAAGTTTAAAAGTCAAGAAAGAATGCTTGATTATGAATCTAATGAAGGAACTAACCCTCAGTCTAACATTGAAACTACTAAACAATTTTTTGAGACTGATAGTGAATTGTTGAATGAAAGTCATGTTGAAGAAAATAGAGAAGAATCTATAGTTGAAGAAAGATCAGTGACTATGACACCTAATAGGTATATATCAAGACATCATCCTATTGAATAAGTGATTGGAAGTTTGGATAGAGGAGTTATGACTAGAAAGAAGGTACATTTATGTTTGATTTCTCAAATTGAACTTAAGTCTACTAATGAAGCTTGTGAAGATGAACTTTGGATTAAAGCTATGAAAGAAGAATTGGATCAGATTGAAAAGAACAAGACATGGGAATTGGTCCCTAGACCTAAAGACAAAAATGTGATTGGAACTAAATGGGTATTCAAGAACAAGATGAATGAACAAGGAGAAGTAATTAGAAACAAAGAAAGATTGGTATGTAAGGGATACTCACAGCAAGAAGGAATTGACTATGAAGAGACTTTTGCCCCTGTGGCAAGACTTGAAGCAGTAAGAATATTTTTGGCTTATGCAGCATTTAAGAAATTCAAAGTATATCAGATGGATGTGAAGTCAGCATTTCTGAATGGTGAATTAGAAGAAGAAGTCTACATTGAGCAGCCTGAAGGTTTTCCTTTGACTCGAGAGGGAGACATGGTATGTAAACTAAAGAAAGCATTGTATGGACTAAAGCAAGCACCTAGAACTTGGTATGCTAGATTGGATAAGTATTTGTTAAAATTGGGATTTACAAAAAGAACAACTGATAGTAACTTATACACAAAAGAAATTGAGAATGGATTGTTAGTTATAGTTATTTTTGTTGATGACATTAGTTTTGGAGGAGAAGATGAAGCTAGTGACAAATTTGCTGATGAAGTGAAGACAAAATTTGAAATGAGTATGATTGGAGAAATGAAATACTTTTTGGGATTACAGATAACACAAAATAAAGATGGTATCTTTGTAAGTCAAACAAAGTACTTGAATGATTTATTGAAAAGATTTGGTATGGATAATTGTAAACCAGTTGGAACACCTATGTTTATAGGACATAAACTATCTAGTAAAGATGAAACACTAGCAGTTGAGCAGAAGAAATATAGATCCATGATTGGTGGATTGCAATACTTGACACACACTAGACTAGATATACAACATTCAATTGGAATGGTAGCAAGATTTCAAGCTGAACCTAGAGAGTCACATTATGCAGCAGTAAAGAGGATATTGAGATATCTTAGAGGCATAATGGACTATGGATTGTGGTATGAAACTTCTGATGATTTTACCCTATGTGCATATACTGATGCTGATTGGGGAGGCAATGTTGATGATAAGAAAAGCACCAGTGGTGGATCCTTTTTTCTTGGAGGAAGATTAGTTTCTTGGTTGAGCAAAAAGTAGAATTGTATATCATAGAGTACAGTAGAAGCAGAGTATGTAGCAGCAGCAAACAATTGTAACCAGATAATTTGGATGAAGAAAATGTTGAAGGATATTGGAATTTAGTTTGATGAGCCTGTTGTTATACATTGTGATAACACCAGTACAATTAGTATGTCTAAGAATCTTGTATTACATTCTAAAACTAAGCATATAGAGATCAAGTATCATGTTGTAAGAGAGAAAGTTGTTGAGAAAGAAGTTAGACTGGAGTACATAAGCACAAAGGAGCAGATAGCAGATATATTGACAAAGCCTTTGCCTAAGGATATATTTGAGTATCTAAGAGGTATGCTTGGGGTTATACCCCAATCTACTCTTGAGTAAAGATGCAGATGGTTGCATCCATCTAGTGGTTTATGGCCCTATCTATTTTTTGGATTGAATGTTGAAACTTCCTCTATGGGGGAGTATGTGAGCTGAGTCATCAGGACTCTTGTGAATGTATTTTCTGAATAGTGTCTTTTGACATTGAGCTATTGTTTGACATAGTGATGGAATTTTTGTCACTGATGTCAATGGGGGAGAGAATCATGAGAAACATTAAGGAACTACATTTTTTGGTGAGACTCAATAGGAAAATGAAGCAAGATTTGATTGATGAAGAGTAGCAGAGTAGTTGAGCAGCAGTGATTGGATTTTTGGAACATTGGATGTTTTTCATCTATGTTTCCATCAATGCCAATGGGGGAGATTGTTAGGAATGAATTTTGAAGCTTTTGGTAGTCATTCTATAGTAGTGGTTGTTGCATTCATGACTATGATTGTCATTGATGTCAACACAATGATATTCTGGAGTTTAGCAGAGAAGCAAGCATAGTTTTGTTTTGCACACATGTTATATTGCAAATTGAGTTATGTGCAGTTGATGGTATGTTATTTGGTGTGTTATTAACCTATTTTTAATAGCACAAAAAGAAATTCATTTATTCATGAAAGTTATAAGCATTTTGGTGGAAGTAGTATTATGGCAGTGTTCCTGAGTAGCAGTTTTTGGTAATTAGAGGATATCTCCTAACCGGGATGGAATCTGATTCTGCACAGTTAAAGGGAAGTTTTAGACTCATTTTTGGTGATGTGGTTCATAGTGAAAACTTTGAGGTCACACGATTGGAAAGTTATTCTATCTGGAAGTCGATAGTTTTTATGTAATTTTGATGTAGCGTGTAGAAATTATTATTTTATATTTGGATGCCGACTCATTTGTAATTATTTGAGTGTGGTATAAAGGAAGGAATGTTTTCCTTGTTGAAAGATGGGATTTTAATAGTTGTGATATGAAATTGTGAAAGTTGTGATGCGAATATATGTATGAGGTGAAGAATAGAGCTAATTCAGTGGTGAAGGAAGACTTGCGAAGTACATAGATCTAGATTTGTGATCTTGTGTAGTAGAGAGTGCGGTTTTGGTATAGTTTGAAGGAGGTAACATATTTCATATTATTCTATTGAATAATCCTAAGATCTGTTGGATAGTGAGTTCAGAGATCTTGCCTTGAAGCTGTTTGGGTAGTGGGTCCTTCTGTCTTCCATAACTCCTAACAGGGTTAGAATCTTTTAACAGGGATTCAAAATCTCCTAATAGAGATTCATATGTACTGAATGTATTTCATAAGATTCCTAATAGGGTCCATCCTCTCACAAGAAAATTTCATATTAGTGCATCATTTTTTGGGCATCATTCCTACCGGGGTTTACTCTTTGATCAAGAGGTTTCCTAGTTAACATATCTTGTGTTATTGTGTCATTGTGTATGATTATCTTTCTATGGTTGGTTACTGCATTGATTATATGGTTTAAAGTTGTTGAAGTTGATATTTAAGTTGATAAATGGTTTAATTATTAGATAACTGATTCACCCTCCCCCCCCCCCCCCCTCTCAGTTATCTTGGGGATCTTTTCTCTCCAAAATGTCTTTGCAAAATCACCTTCAAAAAACATAGCTCCAGCTACTTCAGTCACTGATCTATTCCTTCTTTCTGTAATACCATTTTTTTCAGGTGTTCTAGGGGCTGAAAACTATCTCTTAATACCATTTACTTCACAAAAGGTGTTAAACTCTTTAGATGTAAATTCTCCACCTCTATCAGATCTCAAACATTTAATCCTCATTCCTGATTCATTCTCAACTTTATTCTTCATGACCTTAAACTTATCAAATGCTTCAAATTTTTCTTTCAAAAATTCAATCCACATCATTCTGGTAAAATCATCAAGAAGAATCATAAAATACCTTTCTCCATAGAATCCTCTAGTCCTAGTAGGACCGCTCAAGTCTGTATGAACAATCTCCAACTTTTCTTTAGATGTGAACTTCTTGCTAGGAAATGAACTCCTTTTCTACTTAGACATCACACATTCCTTGGAAATCATGTTAGTAGGCTTCATAATCTTAGGTAAATCTCTTACTACAAGTGTAGAACTTACTTTCACAATATTATCAAAGTTAACGGTGGGGATGAAACCCACAAATATTCACTAGTGTAGCAATAAAGTATGTCGGTTAAGGCTACAAGTTTGTGATCACTTATGATGATCTTACCCTATTAGGAGTAACAAAAGATTGACTAGATCTACCTAGTTAAATAATTTTAAGAATAGAAAGTATATGTGTACTTGGCTAAGAGATTTACATAAGAATGGTTAAGTTCACTCTGTTAAGAGATTTTGAGTTCTACTACAATGGTTAAATTGATAATAGTAAAAGTATCTATATAAATAACAACTTGTTCTTGTCTAATTCAAATATGTGAAGTATCAAATAAATATCACCTCAATGTGATGTATGTGTCCTTCTGTTCTACTTGGTAGCCTTGAATGTGTTCTGAAAAACTAATTCCTTCTTTCATAAACCTTCTATCAAAAACCCTTTTTATGATCTCCTGATGTCCTTAGTGCGGCCACTCCTTCATGATACATGATCATAATGACATCTTTACAAATTTATATCAAACTAACTTGACCTAATTAGGGTTTACAATATCTTAGAAGAAGTAAGATCAACATTGTAAGAAAATAACCTAGATCTAATATTACATAGGAATCATCACCAAATTAATGATTACATCCATATTAAATATGTCTCGATCTTGGTAAACTATTTTCTTGATCGGTGTAAACCATTTGCATAGATGTATGTGTCATTAATGATTACTATTCCATTTCCTTCTTTACTTGGTAATCACTACATTCACCATTCAATAAATTATTGGTGCTCAGTTCATATGAATGCTCAGTGATTACTAGATCGGTATTCACTAAATGCATGTTGCTCGGTAAGTGTTCTCGGTCCAAGCTGTGTTCGGTTATCTTGAAGTTTTTACTTGTCTTTGCTTGTTGTGAAGACTTTGTATGCTTGACCGACTATCCTTTTTGTCTCCTTATACCAACCTTTACCGACTGAATAACTAATTCATACTAATGATAATCCATTAATGCTCAAATAGAGATAACAATCTCCCCTTAGGCATTAGTATCAAAAACTTATGTATATGTACCGATTGCCAAAAATATGTACAAACTCAAAAATATACTAACTATACACTGACTCCCACTTTGTGCATGCTTTCGATTGTGAAGTACAAAATGGCATATATATATATAAATCTATATATGATCTGAATTATGAATTAGATTACAATACTTGGTGTGAAACCTACAGTATTGTGAAATTTGACATAAAAGTTGAAAAGACTAACAACAAGATTGCAAGCCAAAAAGTATCTTCATTCTATTCAAAATTGGAGTTTATACAAGTCAGATGGATCCCAAGGGTCATAGGAATCCCTTGGAATCAAAATGATGAGTCATCATAATGTTTATTACAAATAAAATATTAAAACTATCAAAATTCATCAAAAGACTATATGTAAAATTTAGGTCCACTTGGAGAAGGCATAACTTTTTCATCCTAGCTCTAAATTGTGAACTATTTAATGCATTGGAAAGGTATTCAAATAATCTTGAATCAAATTTTGGCCAGCATCCAAGCCCAGAAATGCACCGAAGACCCTCAAAAATGTAGTTTACTAAAACGTAGGAAATTTTGAAAAATTAGATTTCAATATTTTCCCAATTTAATCCTGATCAATCCTCCCCCCTTAAGAGGCAATGGGCCCCATTGCACTAATATGCTGCAACAGATGAGGAAATTATTCTTCAATTTGTTCCTTAGTAAACCACTTGCCTTGATGAGAATGTTGACCAGCATGAACCACCCGATACAGAGGAATGTTTTGATTTCTCAAAGTCTTTAAAATGGCTTTAGTAACATGGTCACACTAGACTAGAGTAGTAGTAGATGGATTTAACTCTACAGCTTGAATGTGTTTAGTATCTTGGGAAATGTCCAACAAAGGAGGAAAATAGGGTCTCAACAATTCCACATTGAAAACTAGATGCAGTCCCAAAAAGGATGGAAAATTAAGTTCAAAATCATTCTCACTAACTTGTTTCACAATAGTGTATGGTCCATAATGAAGAGGAAGAAGCTTCCTATTTGGTCTATGCAAACGCTCTTTCTAAAGATGTAACTGTACCTTGTCACCAATCTAAAACTAATGAGGAGTTCTATGTTTATCATGCCTTTCCTTATACTTTTGATTACTCTGCTCCAAGATCTCACAAACTTGTTGATGTAGGTGTCTAATGTTATTAATAAATTTTTATTCTTTATCTAACTCCTTGTCACCATTCAATGGACTATTAGATTGTAGAGATGTAGTACTATGGAGTGCAGGGTTGTAGTTGTGTTGCACATAGGGTAAGCTTTCATCCCATGTGTGAGGATGTTTTGAATGATACATCTGTAAAATATGAATAATCATTCAATTCACCACTTATGTCTTCCCATCTATTTGGGGATGGAATGTTGTGGACTTTGTCAACTTGGTGTCCATTTTAGCCCATAGTGCAGATCAAAATTTATTGATGAACCTGCTATCCCTATCAGAAATAATGGTTTTTGGAAACCCAAAATGAACCCAAACATGTTCAAAAAATAGCTTGGCAGTATCTTCTACAGAAATCATCTTTCTACATGCCACCATGATAGCCATTTTAGAAAACCTATCTACCACAACATATACACAATCATGCCCCTGCCTGGTAGTTGGAAGCCCAGACATAAAATCCATTGAAATAGACTACCATGGCTTATTAGGAATAGGTAATGGTAAGTATAGACCCAACTTGTGGTTTGTTGGCTTTGCAATTACACAGGTTGCACAAGCTTGCATATGTGAAATGATATCCTACTTCATTTTTGGCCAATAGAAATACTTTTGAAGGATAGCAGTAGTCTTACCAATACCAAAATGTCCTGCAATATGACTATAGTGAGCTTCCCATATCATTTTCTTCCGTTCCTTAGTGGGTACACATATGTGACCATTATTTCAAAGCAACCTGTCCTACAAGTGAAAATCAGAGACAGACTTTCCTTCTACCAAATTACTATAGATGTTAGCAAAATCAGGGTCAGTACCATATAGTTGTTCCCAAGTGGATGATTGATGACCACATGAATCCAACACTATTGTCAAACCTGCAATTGGAGGCCTACTCAAACAATCTTCCACCTTGTTACTGCTTCCTTTTTTATGATAAATGTTGAGGTGAAATTGTTGTAGATAGGCTGACCACCATTGATGTCTATCATTCTGCAGCTTCCCTTGTGTTTGCAAGAATTGAAGTAGTTTATGGTATGTATGTATAACAATTTACTTTCCCAGTATATAATGTTTCCATTGTTTGTAGGCCTAAATAATGGAATACAACTCCTTATCATAGGTGGGCTACCTAAGTACTATATCAGAAAAAATTTCACTGTGATAGGAAACAGGATACCCATGTTGCATGAGTACCACACCAAGAGCATAATCGGATGCATCTCTTTCTATCTCAAATGTTTGGTGTAGATCTGGGAGGACCAATACTGGTGTTAAAAATAATCTTTTCTTTAACTCCTCAAATGCTCATTGCTTTGCCTCTATCCACTAAAATTTTGCTTGTGCTCCACCACTTAGTGATCGATTGAGAGGCCATGATATATGTGAGAAACCAAACACAAATCTGTGATAGAAGTTGGCTAAGCCCAAGAAGCTACGAAGCTCTGTGAAATTTTTAGGGGATGGCCAATCTCTGATTACTTGAATATTTTTTGGATCAACATGAACACCCTTAGTATCAATGATATACCCTAAGTATTGAATACTCTGCATATGAAAAGAACACTTCTCAATGTTGGCATAAAGTTTATGTTTTTGCAGAGTTGAAAGAACTTGTTCAACATGTTGCAAATGCTCAGACCAAGTCCTACTAAAGATGAGTATGCCATCCAAATAAACAACCACAAAAGAATCAATGAATGGTCTAAGCACATCATTCATCAACCTCATAAATGTGGTTGGGGCATTTGTTAGGCCACAAGGCATGACCAACCATTCAAACAAACATTCCTTAGATTTAAATGCAGTCTTCCACACATCTACTAGATCAATTGGTACTTCATGGTATCCAGAGTTAAAGTCATTTTTTGTAAAGAAATTAGCCCCCCCTAAGTTGGTCCAACAAATCATGAATTCAAGGGATTGCAAATCTATTCTTAATAGAGATTTTGTTCAATGCCCTATAATCAGTACAAAGTCTCCATGTCCCATATTTCTTTTTATCAAGGACAATTGGACTGCCACAAGGTGAAGCACTTGGATGAATATGTCCTTTCTAAATCAACTCTTGGATTTGTCACTTAATCTCATAATTTTCCAAAACTAACCTCCTATATATTGGCTCGTGTGGTAGTATTATGTTTGGGATTAAATCAATAGAGTGGTTGACTTGATAGTGTGTTGGTACTCCCACTAGTAGTTTAAACATAGTATGATATTCTTTCAAAATTTTATCCATCTGATTGTTTTCATTTTTTGTTATGGTTACCTTAGCATGTGTATTAAGAAGAACTGACCTTTTTTGTTTAGGGCAGATCATGAGTAGAACAAAAGCTCCAGTATGAGAAATCAAGCATTTACATTGTTTAGCAGTAATTAAAGAAGTAGTTTGTGTTGGACATACCTTTGGTATTCGATATCTCTTCCCACCAAGCTTGATTGTAACACTACATTTCCTAGACTCATACACCCCATGCCTCTGATACATGTATGGTTTCCCTAGCAAGACATCACATACATCCAATGGTGCTATATCACATATCACTTCATCCTTGAAAGGCTTGATTGAATATGGTAGACAACATTGTTGGTTGATTTGAATATCTCATCCCTTATTTACCCATCCCATAGAGTATGGTTGTGGGTGTCTTGTCACTTTCAAATTTATTCTTTTGACTCCCACTATCAACAATAAAATGTAGAGGCTTTCCATCAACCCACATCTATGAATGAAAAAGTCTCTCTTCATCTTCATAGGGAAATACTTTATTAGTTCCAACTACGGCATATGGGTTTTCTTCTTTGATGGAATCATTCTCCTCTTTCTTAGAGTTATCTATTGGTGATGATTCAAGTTTAGCTTCCTCTCCTCATATTTATGTCATCAAATTTTTAATACTTTGACAATCCTTTGTATTATAGGTTGGGGACTTATGCATCTCACACCACATTCATGTATCTATTTGTGTCTTTTTAGTAGCCCACCATGTGTTCTTCGGTGAATTTGAATGAGGTTCCTTGGTCACCTGTTCTCCTATAAATTTATTTCCACCTTCAACCCTTGGCTTATTATTTGCAAAGTAGTCCCTCTTCCCTTTCTGCTTGAATTTCTCTTCAATTTTTGTAGCATATTTATAGGTAGTTTCCAATGTCTCAATATCCAAAAATTCCATCTATGTTTGAATATACTGTGAAGTCCACTTTGATATTTCAAAAATTGATGCTTCTCTGAATTCTCAATACCAAGTTTTTTTGAAAGTGAATGGAATGTATTGGTGTAATCTTGCATAGACTAGTCCCTCTTTTGTCAAAGAAACTACCATTCTATGTATTTGTGTTCATATACATCCTCAGGAAAGTAAGCTTCTTTTATGTATTCCACAAATTCTCCCCATGTGGGCTTCTTATCAAGAGATAATCCAAAACTATCTTCAATAGATAATTCTCATTCTTTATTTGCTACTTTGGTTTCCCATGCTAATTTCACATGGGTTTCAGCTTTGAGGAGAGAAAATTTTATTTTTTCTGCATCTGAGAAATCATTTACAGAAAAGTATCTATCCAACTTTGATAACCAATTATCAACAACTTCAGAATTGACTTTTCCTTCAAAATTTGGGATGTCAAAATTGACCTGCACTTTGAAAAGGGTATTTCCATGAAATGGCATTTCTAATCTAGAGGGTTTTTTATTCTATAGAAGGTATGAAAATTTACTCATCATCTCCTCTCGTTGCTTATTTAAAGCTTCCTCTATCAACTACTTAATAGCATCATCTGACATCTTTGATCATGTGCATCTCAACGGTGGATATTTTGACAAATCTTGTGTATCCAATCCTAATCTTTGGTAGGAAGACCTTGTGTGAATTGGCATAAAGGAGTGTTCCCACTCTGATAAAATTGCTCTGAATTATGAATCAGATTACAATACCTAGTGTGAAACCTACAGTATTGTGAAATTTGACATAAAAGCTTAAAAGACTTTAACAATAAGATTACAAGCCAAAAAGTATCTTCATTCTATTCAAAATTTGATTTTATACAAGTCAGATGGATCCCACGGGTCACAAGAATCCCTTGGAATCAAAATGAAGAGTCATCATAATGTTTATTACAAATAAACTATTAAAACTATCAAAATTTATCAAAAAAACTATATGTAAAATTAAGGTCCACTTGGAGAAGGCATAACTTTCTCATCCTAGCTCTGAATTGCAAACCGTTTAATGCGTTGGAAAGGTATTCAAATAATATTGAATCAAATTTTGAAAGTAACAACATTTTGTTGATATTTATGGCCAGCATCCAAGCCCATAAATGCACCGAAGACCCTAAAAAATGCAGTTTACTAAAACATAGGAAATTTTGAAAAAAAATAGATTTCAGTATTTTCCCAATTTAATCCTGATCAATATACATAGAATTTCCCCCTTTTTGAAATTAATTCCAAAAAAAAAGTGTACTTACAACTTATCAAAAATGTGATGGTGGGTTTTCTTTAGGGATGCCAATAGGTTCTCCCATGCCTCTTTCAAGTTGTCAAGAGCAATGTTCTCTAGACCGACTTGTGCATGCATATCAAAAATATTCTCAAGTACAAAAATCTCATGGGTGGAAAATAACCCTTTTTATGTATGTACATGTCTCTCCATGCTCTTCAATGTGGAAGCATCTCATCTTGTAGCTCAGTGACTTGATCACTGAGGGTATCTTCCTTCTTCCTCAAATCTGATCTCAATCACCTAAGTTCTTGAACTTTTGAGATATGCTTATGAAAATCATTTGGCTCAGTTAGAGAACTATTTGCATTGACCTTAATTTCTTCATCTAGCTTCTTAATCTTTTCACTAACCTTGGTAGTGAATTGGTCAATAGGGCATAACTTAAACAAAATTTGAATTATTTTCTGAATAATGGTTTCCAGCTCAGTAATAACCTCAAAGAGCTTAGCCTTATTTATTGCCACTTCTTGGCTTATTTTCTCTACCAATTTCAATTGAATCTTTGCTTCTACCCTTTCCTCTATTCTCTTCTCAACATCAATAACTAGGGCATTTATGTGGCCAGTTAGAGTTGCAAGTTGATCAAGGATGGGAGTATCCTCATCAACATTGATCTTAGGAACTACTTGCAGTAAAATATATCTAACGTCATCTAGAATTTGTTTTCTTTTACTCTCCTTTTTCATCTTTTCTTGTGCAGCCTTCCTTGCACACAATTATCCATATTTTCTTAGTGCCTCGAGGTCTAATGTCCTAGGGTCACATTCATTTATCTCAATAACCTCATCTAATGTGACTAGACCTTTGCCATGTTTCTTCTTCTTCTTCTTCTCCAGTGTTGGTGATTTAGTATATGGAACTAGAGCTTTAGTCTCCAGATTTGTCTTCTCAGGCTCAATTGACACACTTTCTTCCTTAGGTTCTTGATGACTAGTGTCTCAGTGTTTTGTGCTTGGGCATCGGTTGTGGTGTCTATTTTTAATTCTATCAGTTTAGTTTCTTCTAGTGCTTGTGTTATTGCCTCTATTTTCTCAGGCTCATTGGAAGTATTCTTCTAGATGTTGTCCCCTATTCCTCGGGTGTATCTTTAGGTTTCTTGGGGGTCAAGCCTTTGGGTTCCTTCTATGTGACTATGTCAACAGCTTGAACTAATATTTGCAAGTCACCTAGAATTTCACTTATTGCTACCTCGGTGAGTGCATTCTCCTCAGTTGTATCTATAGCAGTGTTTATGTCTTCATCATCCTTTATGTCATCAGGATCTACATTGGTGATGTCTTCAATTAACACATCATATGTTCTTGTTATTATTAACTACTCTAGAGGATCCTTGTATTCTTCTCTATAACCTACAGGGTAGAAGTCTATAGAAATGGTAGTGTCTGCTACCTTAGTGTCTGATAAATCAATGGGCTCCTTTGTAGCAAGATCAAAATCATCTAAGTGAATTCCTTTGACTTTCTTCTTACTCTTCTTCTCAGGAATTACTCTTCTTCTTGGGAACTACTACCAATGCCAATTTGACTTCTTATGCTTGGGCTATTAGAATTGAAGTCCATATAATTTTACTATTCTCATCAACCTACTCAATTTTTCCTTCTAGAATATTCAGGGCTCTACTCTTTACTAGAAATATCCTAGAGTATTGTGTCATTAATTCTTCTATTTTGGGAACTGAGAAGGTAGGCATAGCCAATATCAGTGAATGTTCCCTCATCTTATTTTCAATGTGCAAGGCATAAGTCCATCTTCCAGACACTTTCTCATACAAACCCTTAGGTACATACCTAGAAAATTCAATATGTACCTTCTTAAATTTAATCATCATATATATGATTTCCTCTTCAAGATTTTCCTAATCCTCAGTAGACATATGTACATACTGACTGAATTTGGGGTTATTAAGACCACCAGTTTCCTGTATAGACTCGACTAATTCATCAATTGATGGATTTTTATTCACAATAACTTTAAATTTATCTTGACTTTCCTGTTCATCAACATCATCTTTTTATCTTATCAATTTCCTCCTCTTCTTCAGTACCTCTCTTCTTCTTTTGATATGTCTTTGTAGGAGTTGGCCTTGTAATTTTCACTATACCTTTCTTTGGAGGTAGGGAAGTAGCTATTGTGGACCTTGTCCTTTCTCTTGTCGGTGCTTCTTCTTTCTTCCTCTTCCCTGTGGCCTTGAGTGGTGTAGATTGAATGCCTTTATCAGACTCGGTCTCCTCCCCATCATGTTTACTATTTCCTATCAATAATTATTTCTCAATTGCCTCTTCAACCAGATTAGCCTCAGATGCCTCTCCCTCTTGTGCATCATCTCTGAATTTCTTTATCAATGTATCCATAATTTTCTTTGATATCTTGTTCACTTTAACTCTGATTAGATCCATCTTATTTCTTTGTTTGGCATCTTCATAGGTACCATAGATACTTTCATGTGGATCTTTGGGCTCAGCTAATAGTTCCTCTATTGAGTTGGATGCTCGGTCAATATCAAGTTCATAGCCCATAGGTGCTAACCATGTAGTTCTTGGTTCAACTACCTTTATTAGACTGGTGTCAGTGTCCATTAAGAAGCATATATCTTCCTTGTATTATTCAACCAATTGACTTAGTATTCTGCTTCTTTGATGCATTATGTCCTTAAATTGCTCAAAGTATACATCCATAATGCTAACAAAATTTTGACCCAAAATTTGAATAAAATCATTGATTTGTAAAATGATCAGTTAGTCAACATCCCAAGCCACATTACTGACTCAGGGAAATAATTTTTGTACATAGAAAAATATGAAATCAATAGTGAACCAAACTTACAGGTATTTGTCTTTTCTGACCTGATGATTCTCATATTCTCATCCAATTATTTCAATAAGAGGTCGGCATGGTCGAATTGAAAGCCTTTCTTCAAAATCTTATAGGCTATATCCATAGCTCCACATGGTATACTATTTAGCCTACTAGATTGAAATATCTTATACTAACTACATATGCACCGAATCTTGTCTCAAGATCAACAATAGTGTTGATTCTCATGCCTTTATCATCCCATTCAGCTCCAGTTAATTTTTCAATCTCCTCTCTTGGTGCACACCTTAATTCTTTTACCTTATCAGTTATGGGGTAATTGGTGACTACATGTATGATATACCTGGTGATTTTGACCGATTCATCTAGCCATATCTTTCTCTCATGCACAGGACTCAATACTACCTTAATCCATTCATTCTTGAATACCCTTAGGAAATATAGGGCATTCAATAATCCCTTCACCTCCAAATGTGTATGCTCATCCTTGAGATTTCCATCAACACTCAGCTCCTACAAGGTGGATTTAAGCTCAAAATCTCCTACTTCACTGATTTTTCAATGTATGTATGTGCGGATGTCCTTACCCAGCAAAACCATAGGTGGAATTATTGAGAATGCACCAGTTTTGTCAATATGTGATGTAACCTCAGGATGTAACTTGTATTTAGGTTTAGTATAGGTTGCAGACTATTGAACTACAACTGATTTGGAATCTGATTAAAGAATCTATGATTAAAGATCATTAAGGAGTTGCTAATTAGATATGTAATATGATTAAATTAGTATTATGTTGTCATTGATGTCAACTACCTTGACAACACTTATCTTGTAAGTTACTATACTGACACATTTGTAGAAAGGTGAAAAAGAGATGAACAACAGAGAAATCTACATGGAGAAAGATGTACATGACAGATGAGGATAAGGAACACATAGAGTAACTTGTTGATGAGTCTATGACTTGATGATATTGACTTTATTATGTTGCATTCATCTATGATGAAGTATAGAGCTGAAAGACACAAAGAAGTGTTGTCAGTAAATGAAGCATTTCTAGTATACATTGACGGAGTGTAGTGTATACCAATTGTAGTATTAACCGAGTAGTGTTCACTGACGCATTTCTTTTTTAACCGAGTGAAACATAATGAATTAATTTATTAGTTTAGCCTTTAAGATTGATGAGCTGGCAAGAGTATAACATCGAGGTAACAGATAATGTTTGTTACACAGATCGACGGCTGATGAAATTCAAGGAAGATCTAACAGAGAAGATTGAAATGTGTTATTGACATAAGTACCAAGAAAGTTTGAAGTGGAAAAATCTATGAATGTGATTAAGTGGAAAAATTTGATGGTGGAGAAGAAAATGATTTACTCATCTATATAAGAGAACATAATTTCTTTATTGAGATGTCAGAATAAGAAGCTGCAGGAATTTTGTGTGAACAAGGTTTTCATGCATTCTGATCATACTGGTTAGTAAGAACCAAGATGCAAAACAATTACCGAGCTACAGAGAGCAATTACCGATGGATAGTAAGTTGATACAGTATTGAATTTGAAGTGAAATATTGATCAGAAGGATTTTTATGGACTAAATATTGATCTGTAATCTGCAATTAAAGTTGTGTTAAGGTAGGTCATTTACTGTTACATATTTAACCATTGTATATAGTCAAAATCTCTTAACTGAGTGGACTTTGAAAGTCTTATGATGTATCATTCATAGAATGAACATTATTATCCTATCAACCCCACAACGAATGTTGGTTGGATGATAACTTCTAGTCTAAAATCCTCTAATAAGGTCACACCTGACAGTGTGTTTGTAACCTTTAACAGGGTTGGGTCTTAACCGACCTCACTTCAGAAGAGTGAACAATTTGGGGTTGCCGGTCCTAGGTGGTTTTTCCCTTTACGAGGTTTCCATGTTAAATCTCTTTTGTTATGTGTTGATTGTGATATTTGTTTGTTATCATTCTTTACATGTTACATGTTAGATTTGATCGGTAAACTATTTTAGTATTAGACTGGTAATTGGTAAAAGCATAGACAGTGAAAGTATTTATTGTTTACCAACAAGCAAAAATTGAAGAAATAGTTTTGAATTATACATTTTGTTTTGGGACACTGGATAATTGATTCCCCCCCCCCCCCTCTCAATTGTTCTAACAATTGGTATTAGAGCTTCGGTTGCTTGGGACAGAGTTTTAAGGACTTAAGCATAAAGGTCTCAAGATGTATAAGAGGTAAGTAATGAAATTGAACAAAGATAACTTTGCAGTATGGCAAAGAAAAATGAAGTTGCACATATTTGGAATTGGGAACTCTGCACTAGAGTTGATGGAGAATGGCTACATGAAACCGCCCACTTGTCCCTTGACTCTTGATCAATTGAAGGAAACACATGAACACAATGTTACTATGATGGAACTTGTTGTTGCCTATACCAATGCTGAATTTGAAGATATCAAGACATGCACGACTGTCAAAGGAATGTGGGATAAATTAGCACAAATATACAGTGGAGATCTGAATGTCAAAAGAGCCCAAGCTGAAAGTCTGAGAGGTAGATTTGATGATATGAGAATGAAAGAAGGTGAGAACATTATCCAATATTCAAATATATTAAAGAGGTGGTACATGCTATTAGAGCATTTGATGGAGTAATTGATGATGAAACGATGATAAGAAAGATTCTCAGAACATTGCTACCAGTTTATGCAATCGGGATTTCTACAATTCATGAAACAAGAGCTACATCCAACCTTACTCTTGACACTCTGATTGGTAAACTTACAACCTTTGAATTAAAAAACTTTGATAATAGTGTTGTTCCTTCTGTTGAATCTACTTTCATGTCCTCTTTGAAGATTGGAAAGTCTGGTAGGAATAGTAAGAATTGTGATAGTGATGACAATACCGATGATGAACTTGATGAGCTTGAAGCACTTATGGCTAGAAGATTGCCCAAAGGGAAAGGAAGGTATAGAGGTAAGCTACCTTTAGCATGCTTTAATTGTAAAGAAGTTAGTCACATCACTACTAGATGTCCACATAAGAAAGATGATGATAGATCTAAAGATCAATCTGAAGGAAGCTATGGGAGAAGAGTCAACAGAGGCTACCGACACTACAATAGAGACAACTAAGATGAAAAAGGCAAAAAGGTATGTTACATAGCCGAAGATATTGAAACTGAATCTGATTCTAATGATGATATAGAAGTTGTATTTGTTGCTATGAAAGATGACTCAGAAGAAGAAGAGAAACATGAAGAGACAACACTGATCTCTAAAGTAAGCAGAAATGATACATGGATCATACATAGTGGTTGTACACATCATATGACCAGTGATGTAGAGAAGTTTGATCATCTTGTTGAATATAATGGAGGATTTGTGAGAATGGGAAATGATGCACCTTGTATGGTAAGAGGTAAAGGATCATTGTTGATCAATGATAGACTACAATGTGAAAATGCATACTGGGTAGATGGACTAAACTATAATTTGTTAAGTGTGGCTCAGCTAAACAATTTAGGCCACCGACTAGCTTTTGAGAACAACAAGGTGAAAATCTATGATGATGGAGGAAGACTTGTCAAAATTGGTACACAATCCAGAGGTAATCTATTCTATCTTGATATGGCTCAGTCTTCTTGTTTGTTAATAAAGGATGAAGATGCCTGGTTGTTGCACAAAAGGTTATGCCATGTGAACTTTGACAACATGATCAAGATTAGTAAAAAGAAAAGAGTTAGAGGATTGCCTAACTTGAAAAAACTTGATCATGCCATGTGCCATGAATGTCAGAAAGGTAAGATGATGAAGTCTAGTTTTAAAAGCAAAGACTATTCAACAAAGAAGATACTTGAGTTGGTTCATACTAACCTATGTGGTCCTATGAGAACTCAGAGTTGTTCTGGTGATAGATATTTTATTTTTTTTGTTGATGATTATACTAGACTAATGATTGTTATGTTCCCGAAAGAGAAATCTAAAGCTTTCAAAATGTTTAAGTGGTATAAAGCTAAGGTAGAGAAAGAAATTGGAAAGGAAATAAAATGTTTAAGATTTGATAGAGGAGGTGAATTTATCTCTTATGAATTTACTAATTTTTGTAATGAGCATGGAATCAAAAGATAGGTATCTGCACCAAGAACACCTCGGCAAAATGGCATTGGTAAAAGGAGGAACAGGTCAATAATTGACTGTGCTAGAACATTGATTATACAGAAGAATGTTTCTTAGACATATTGGAGGGAAGCTGTCAGTACAACTATGTATGTTCTTAACCGAGTGCAGCTGAAGAAGGACTCTAACTGAACACCTTATGAACTATGGTTTGGACACAAACCTATTGTAAGTTATTTTAGAATTTTTGGAAGTAAATGCTTTATTTTGAAAGATGAGAGAAATGGCAAATTTGATTCTAAAGGAGATGAAGGAATATTTCTGGGATATTCCACTACAAGTAAAGAATATAAATGTTTGAATAAGGTTACAAATAAGATAGTTGAAAGTACTAATGTTCATGTTGATGATTTTTTGACAAGTACATAGAGGAAAGTAAAAAAGAACAAGAAGATTATGGTAGATTCACTTACATTGAACATCCAGAGTATCTACCAACATCACAAACTGTGTCAACCGGTCAGGAGGGAAACAATACAGGACAATAGACAACACAAACCGAGGAACAAGATGGAGCTACGGAGCAAGAAAATGACCCTGACTAGGATGAGCAAGAAAGGAGAAACCAAGTTTTGGCTAGTTTTATCAGAAGACATCATCCTAAAACACAAATCATTGGAGACAGACATGTTGGAATGCAAACTAGAAGCAAAACAAGACAAGGTACATGTTTAATTTGTGAGTTTGAACCTAAAACTATGAAAGTTGCATTAGAGAATGAAGAATGGGTTAATGCAATGAAGGAAGAAATAGAGAAAATAGAGAAAAACAAAACCTGGTCCCTAGTACCCTGACCAAAAGATAAAAATGTTATCGGTACTAAGTGGATATACAAGAATAAATTGAATGAAAATGGTGAAGTCACAAGAAATAAAGCTAGATTGGTATGCAAGGGATATGCATAGGAAGAAGGCATTGACTATGGTGAAACATTTTCACCTATTGCTAGATTAGAAGGAGTTAGAATGCTACTTGCATATGCAGCACACAAGAAATTTAAAGTCTATCAAATGGATGTGAAGTCAGCATTTTTAAATGGTATAATTGAAGAAGAGGTCTACATTAAACAACCTGAAGGATTTGTTGATCCCAACAATAAAGACATGGTATGTAGACTACACAAAGCTTTATATGGTTTGAAGGAAGCACCAAGAGCATGGTATGAAAGACTGCATACTTACCTGTTAAGTATTGGATTTGTTAGAACAAGTGAAAATAGTAATCTGTATGTGAAAGGTGATATTGATGATACTATCATCATTCCTAAAATATTTGTTGATGACATTATCTTTGGAGGCTCAGATCTTGTCTACAAGGCATTTGTTGATGAAATGAAAAAGGAATTTGAAATGTCTATGTTCGTTGATATTAAGTTCTTTCTTGGACTACAAGTGATTCAGCAGAGTGATGGGATATTCATCACATAATCTAAATACATAAAGGAAGTACTGAAGACATTTGGCATGGAAGATGTTAAACCTGTGGGAACACCAATGGCTACTAGATGCAAATTGACAAAGGAGGATGAAACTACAGAGGTAAACCAGACACTCTACCGATCCATGATTGGTAAGTTAATGTATGTAGTTCACAAGAGACCAGATATAGCACATGTTGTGGGAATTGTTGCATGGTTTTCTGCTAATCCTAGAGAATCACACATGATAGCTAAAAAAAGGATCTTAAGATACTTGAAAAAAATAGAGAATTTTGGATTATGGTATCCTAAGGAAGGGAAGTTTGAACTAAAAGTTTACACCGATGTTGATTGGGCTGGAAATGTGGATGATAGAAAAAACACCATCGAAGGAGCATTTTTCTTTGGTGAAAGACTTGTAACCTGGACAAGTAAAAAGTAGGCTTGTATTTCTTAGTCTACAGTTGAAGCAAAATATGTTGCTGCTGCTACTAACTATTCAAACATTGCATATATCAAACAAATTTTGGAAGGAATGAATGAGGTAATCACTGACCCGATGATTATATATTGTGACAACACTAGTGCTATTAATATTTCAAAGAACCCTGTGATGCACTCTAAGACAAATCATATATCTATTAAGTGTCATTACTTAAGAGAACAATTGCAAGAGAAGCAAGTGAAGTTAAAATTTGTCACATCTAAAGAACAACTTGCAGATATTTTTACAAAACCCCTACCGAAGGACACATTTGAATACTTGAGGACTAGACTTAGGGTCCGTCCCCTGTCTATCAGTCACTAAGGTGATCTAGTTGTTGCATCAGCCTACTTCTATCAGTAGATCATTCATGTTGATGCAACATAGTTCACACTTTGAATCATGTTCAAGGTTGTGATTAAGTTTGAGAACTTGAACCGATTGGACTATCAGTATTTAGAGATATAGAGGAAGGCAAAATTATTTTTTTATTTGTTTCTTTGGAATTGATATCAAAGGGAGAGATAAACAATATGAAATGAAAAGGGGAGAGATAAACAAGATATGAAAAGGAACAAGCACCAACAAGAATTATCTAAGGGAGAGACAATCTGAATGAGACAGAGTATTGAAGATCAGTTACAGAGAACAGAAGCAAGAACAGGAGAACTGAAAAGATCACAACTGTAGAATGGTAAAGTTGTACTATTTAATGTTGCTTAGTAACATAGTGATTAAATATGTTAAGTCTATTTGAATTACAACATTTTGTTCACTAAGTTTTAGAATATATGTTTGGTATGTGTATGGTACATTTCATATTACTTGAGTTGCCATCAATGCCAAAGGGAGAGATTGTTGAACTACAATTGATTTGGAATCTGATTGAAGAATCTATGATTAAAGATCATTAAGGAGTTTCTGATTAGATATGTAATATGATTAACTTAGTATTATGCTATCATTGATGTCAACTAGCTTGATAGCACTTATCTTGTAAGTTACTATACCGACACATCTGTAGAAAGGTGAAAAAGAGATGAAGAACAGAGAAATCTACATGGAGAAAGATGTACATGATAGATGAGGATAACACATTGAGTAACTTGTTGATGAGTCTATGACTTGATGATATTGACTTTATTATGTTGCATTCATCTATGATGAAGTATAGAGCTGAAAGACACAAAGCAGTGTTGTCAG
This sequence comes from Chamaecyparis obtusa, assembly GCA_027943335.1. Taxonomy (NCBI): domain Eukaryota; kingdom Viridiplantae; phylum Streptophyta; class Pinopsida; order Cupressales; family Cupressaceae; genus Chamaecyparis; species Chamaecyparis obtusa. Next base: position 151,777 of record BSBK01000313.1, on the reverse strand, counting down.
TAAATGAAGCATTTGTAGTATACACCGATGGAGTGTAGTGTATACCGATCACAATATTAACTGAGCAGTGTTCACCAATGCATTTCTTTGTTAATCGAGCAAAATAGAATGAATTAATTGATTAGTTTAGCTGATAAGATTGATGAGCTGGCAAGAGTATAACATTGAGGTAATAGATAATGTTTGTTACACAGATCAATAGCTAACAAAATTCAAGGAAGATCTAATGGAGAAGATTGAAACATGTTATTGACACAAGTACCGAGAAAGTTTGAAGTGGCAAAATCTATGAATGTGATTAAGCGGAAAAATTTGATGGTGGAGAAGAAAATGATTTACTCGTCTATATAAGAGAACATAATTTCTTTATGAAGATGCCGGAAGAAGAAGAAGCTACAAGAATTTCATGTGAACAAGGTTTTCATGCATTCCGATCATACTAGTTAGTAAGAACCGAGCTGCAGAACAATTACCAAGCTACAAAGAGCAATTACCGATGGATAGTAAGTTGATACAGTATTGAATCTAAAGTGAAATATTGATCAAAAGGATTTGTATGGACTAAATATTGATCTACAATCTGCAATTGAAGTTGTGTTAAGGCAGGTCATTTACTATTACATATTTAACCATTGTATACAGTCAAAATCTCTTAACTAAGTGGACTCTGAAAGTCTTATGATGTATCATTCATAGAATGAACATTGTTATCCTATCAACCCCATAGTGAATGCTAGTTGGATGATAACTTCTAGTCTAAAATCCTCTAACAAAGTCACACCTGACAATGTGTTTGTAACCTTTAATAGGGTTGGGTCTTAACTGACCTCACTTCAGAAGAGTGAACAATTTTGGGTTGCCGGTCCTAGGTGGTTTTTCCCTTTACAGGGTTTCCACATTAAAGCTCTTATGTTATGTGTTGATTGTGATATTTGTTTGTTATCATTCTTTACATGTTACATGTTAGATTTGATCGGTAAACTATTTTAGTATTAGACTGGTAATTGGTAAAAGCACAGACAATGAAAGTATTTATTGTTTACCAATGAGCAGAAATTGAAGAAATAGTTTTGAATTATACATTTTGTTTTGGGACACTGGATAACTGATCCCCCCCCTCTCAGTTATTCTAACATAAAATTTATCAGAGTGACATTCTTATCACTCCTAGACTTGGATTTCATAACATTTGATGAGGATGCCATGGTTCTTCAAATTAGGGCTTCATGAAGTAACTATGAAATAGCTCAATTAACATGAAACTTACTTGTGATCGATAGTAACTTGCTCAGAAATCCTTCAAATATCTTCTCAACTGCTCTAGAAATTCTCTACTCAAATCTTTCTTGAAATCTCTCTAGTTCTTCGTAATCACAAAGTGAAAAAATGACAGTCCACCATTTATTTATACCTCAAAATTCATTTCCTGCTCAAAATTTTGTAGATAATGCTTGACCTACCACATCTTGATAGATGTAGTTGTGCTTGGTTTATACTTCAAAAATATCATAAGCTTGGTTAACACATGAACATTACGCGATTGATGCCACAACTCGATTAAACTTGCCAATAGAAATTGACTAGCAAATACATACTCTATCTTGCTGACACCGACTATGCACATTATATCTCTAAACATATAAACCCATAGTGCATCCTATTTCGTGTAGATTTGGTAGGAAATCATTAAATATAAGGAACTATTTGTTAGATATAACTGATTTGAAATTCAATTCCATACATACCTTTTATGATTTAGGTGGAGGTGGTGATGTCACTGAATCCAATGGATGGGGTTTCATCGATTGCATTTCTTGATCCAGCATTATTACCTTATGGTTTTCTCCACATTTGATTCCTTATCCTCATGATTTCCTCAATTTTATTTCCATTTTCATTTGTTTGTGTCTCTGGTGCTCAGTCTCTGCAATCCTTTCTTAGGTGACCAACCTTGTGACACTGCAAACATGCCATACCAGTATTTTTCCAATTGTGAGATCTTCCTCTCCAGTTCTTTCTCATGTAGTTTTGATGCAGGATAGGTAAGGAGGATCCAATTAAGGATAGTTCAAACAAGCAACCAAACACCACAATGTGGAATAACACAACAAGATAAGGTTTTCAACTAAATTTTCATTAACATGCCCAGCTGTAAGGCCTTCCGAGTTAGGGCCAAATACAATCAAAGTATTTCTACAATCTTCTAGCTAGTCCAGCTCTGAAACAAATTAGAAACTGATGGAAACACTAAGGTAGATCTGAACTTGAGCTCACAAGCCACTAAGAAATCTCCTTGTCTCCAAGCATGCAAACCACTAGCTCTGATATTACAAACTATCTAATAACAATCTGATCTTCAAGATCTCACAGGATCCAAATACCATCCTTCACACTAACTTCCACTTCACTGAATGACTCCTAAACATCTACCCAAACCCTCCTTAAATATATTTCCTCAACCTCAAGTCAGCTATAAGAAATAATTAAATCCTAAGCCAAGTCAGCTTATATTACAAACAAATATTAAATGCAACAATAGTCAGCTCTCAAATAGCCTTACAAATAATCAATTCTCCATGTCAGCCTCTAGATCTACAAAAGCTACCAACAATAAATGCACCAATTCGGCCAACCAAATCTTCAAGAACTCTAGTTGGTAATCCAAAACTATCGAGCACTAGAGAAACAACCAAGCACTAGTGAAACAACCAACCATGCCAAAGCATCACTGAGAAACATAAGCATCACCAAGAAAGAACATTGACCAAGCACCACAGGCATCACTGAGTACAAGTTCCACTGAGTGCAAGAGGTTTCACCAAGTTCCTTCAGTGATCGAGCTTCCTTTAATAACCAAGACCGTTAGTTAAAGATGCAACTAAGTAACACATAACCAAAACAACACGCCACCATGCAAATTCATCAAGTACCCTATAATGCCCTTGCATCAGACACCCTAGGTTCGGAAAGATGTTCTTATAGGCTGGAAGAACATAGTCTGGGATTCAACACATAAACCCTGAACTAGTTCTTCACATACAAGCCCTTGAACTCTTCACCTTGCACATTCTTCCACTTTTGTTTCCTCTATCTTTTCAAGTCTTTCCTTGATAACACACAGGCTTGTTCTCCATACTGATCCATCCTTTCAAAATTTCCCAACTCGTCTCGACTACCAAAGCTCAGGTTTATCCTATTGAGTGTTGTATCCAGCCAAGGCATCAGGGAAAGCTTCATGTTATCCTTCTCAATAGTAAACACATTCTTAATACAATCATACATAGCTCTGTAATCATATTGCCAAGGTCTACCAAGAAATATATGACAACTATTCATCTCCACAATATCACACAACACTAGATCCTTATACTGGCCAATCTGAAAATCAACAAAGCACTTCTCCCTTACTTCTAGAGCAAGAACATTATGCAACCAGCCAATCCTATAAGGATAAGGATGCTTCATTCTCTTCAAACCAAGTTTCTGAACCATGTCCTCAACTAAAAATGTTATCAGTACTACTACTATCAACAATTACATCTTAAATTTTACCTCAGGACTTGCACCGAGTTCTAAAATAATTACTCCTCTAACAAGGTTCCTACTTTGTACCGAGAAATGTTCTCCAAACCAGAAAGTTCTTAGATTTAGGTTCATTCTGAATGTTCTTATTTACCACTGTAGTCCTTCAATCACCCAATTTCTTCTATGTACACTCAAAAGATCTGTTTCCTTCTTCACCAAAATTATAACAAGTACCCTTAAAAATAACCCTACATGTCTTCTTTTTCAATTCCACAGGTTTTGGTTCATCTTCAATAGTCGGTTTATCCTTCACAGAGTGATCATTCATTTCCTTCCCTCCGGGATTACTATGTTGTCTCCTCTTCAACTTATCTTCTTCCTTCAGAGCATACTAATAAGCATCCTCAACCGAATCAATCTTCAACATACCAAGCTCATCCTGAATATTAAATCTCAAACCATTCACATACTCAGCTACCTTTTCTTTACCAAGTTCTCTTTTTCTAGACTGAATAATCAATTTATAGAACTCCTCAGTATAGTCCTCCACAGTCAAATATTTTTTCTTTAGATTCTGCAACTTCTTAAAAAAATCAAGCTCATAGTTGGCAGGTATGAACTTAGCTTTCAATTTAGTCACCATCAACCTCCACCGATTGATCTTCATTTCACCTTCATCTTCTCTATCTCTTTGTAATTCTTTCCACCAAAGAGCAGAATGTCCTTTCAACTTATTCTATACTAATCTTACTCTAAGAGGATCTTCAATTTCTTCAAGCTCAAAGAAGTCTTCTAATTCACCAATCCAATTAATCAAGTCCTCAGGTCTCAAAGTACTAGAGAAAGTAGAAACTTCCATTCAGTAACTAGTACTTAACTAAGCTCCAGATCTATGCAACCGACAAGTTCTATCTTCACCAGATCTATCTCTCTTATCATCTCCACTAGATCCAATAGCTTCAAAGTCTTCAGAAGATTCCTCATGACCATAATTAGTGCCAAGATTCCTTGGCATACTATAAATAGCTCTCATGACCTCAGCAATCATGTCATTCTTCATTAATTCCATCTCAGATCTAAAATAAGTTAGAAAGTAAAGTCCACCAAGATAACTGAGAAGGAGGGGGGGTGAATCAGCTATCTAATAATTATAATGTTTATCAAATTCAATAGACTTTAACTATGTAAGCAATATAATTACCAACCATAGAAAGATATTCATACACAATAACACAATGACACAAGATATGTTGACTAGGGAGCCTCTTGATCAAAGAGTAAACCCCAGTGGGAATGATGCCCACAAAAGATGCACTAATATGAATATTCCTTGTGAAAGGATGGACTTTGTTAGGAGTCTTATTTAATACATTCAGTACATATGAATCCCTGTTAGGAGATTTTGAATCCCTGCTAAAAGATTCTAACTCTGTTAGGAGTTATGGAAGACAGAAGGACTCACTGCCCAAACAACTTCAATGGCAAGATCACCAAACACACTGTCCAATTGATCTCTAGATTATTCAACATAATAATATCAAATCATTACTAATCTCAAATATATGTTACCTCTTCTGTGGCTTTTCCAAATGGCACTCACTGCTACACCATATCTCAATTTCAAATCTTTGTACCTCGTATATCCTCTTTCACAAATTTGCTCTCACAAATTCATTCACTTCATCATATTCATTCCATACATATCATAACAAGTAAAAACATTCATTCCTTTATATCACACTCAAGTAATTACAAATGAGTCGGCATCCAATTACAAAATAAAATTTTCCATACATTACATCAAAAAATACACAAAATTGTCGGCTTCCAATTAGAATAATTCTTCACTCATGTGACCTGAATTTTGCACTATCAACCACATCACTAAATTTTTTTCTTAAACTTCTCTTTAACTATGCAAAAATAGATTCCATCCCGATTAGGAGATATCATCCGATTTCCACAAACCGCTACTCAGGAACACTACCTAAATACTGCTTCCACCAAAATGCTCATAACTTTCATGAATAAATGAATTTTTTTCTATGATCTTAACCATGAATATAAAACATACCAAAGATTAAATCCTCAACATCACATAGCTTGATCTACAATATCCCACGTGCGCTAATCAAAAAATTATGTTCTCCTTTGCTAGTCTCCAGTAGATCACTGTGTTGACATCAATGACAATCATAGTCATGGATGCAACAACAACTACTATAGAATGGCTACCAATACTCCCATAGGATATATTTAGCATTCATTCCTAACAATCTCCCCCATTGGCATTGATGGAAACATAGATGAAAAACATTGAATGTTCCATGAATCCAATACTGCAACACTACTGCTCTGAAAAAATATTTTTGAATCCTCTTCATCAATCAAATCTTGCTTCATTTTCCTATTCAGTTCTCTCCAACAAATGGTACAAATGGCTTTTCATGTACACTTCTCCCCCATTGACATCAATGACATAAATTTTATCATTATGTCAACAACAACTCTAATGTCAAAAGACACTTTTCAGAAAATACATTCACTAGAGCCCTCATGACTCAGTACAGATACACATACTCCCCCATAGAGGAAGTACCAACATCCAATCTAGAAGAAAGATAAGCATCATATACCACTAGATGGGTGCAACCAATCTGCATCACTTCTCAAAAGTAGGCTGGGAATAACCCCAAGCATACCTCTCAGATACTCAAATGTATCCTTAGGTAAAGGCTTTGTAAATATGTCTTCTATCTTCTCCTTTGTGCTTATGTACTCAAGTCTGACTTCTTTCTCAGCAACTTTCTCTCTTACTACATGATACTTAATCTCTATATGCTTTGTCTTAGAATGTAATACAGGGTTCTTAGATATACTAACTATGCTGGTGTTATCACAATGTATAACAATAGGCTCAACAAACTTTATTCCAATATCCTTCAGCATCTGCTTCATCCAAATCATCTAGTTACAATTGTTTGCTACTACTACATATTCTTCTTCTGTTGTGCTTTGTGAAATATAATTTTTCTTCTTGTTTAGCCAAGAAACCAATCTTCCTCCAAGGAAAAATGCTCCACCACTAGTGCTCTTTTTATCATCAACACTGCCTCCCCAATCAGAATTTGTATATGTGCATAGGGTAAAATCATCAAAATTTTCATACCACTCCATAGTCCATTCTGCCTCTTAAACATCTCAGTATCCTCTTTACTGCTACATAATGTAATTCTCTAGGTTCAGCTTGAAATCTTGCTACAATTCCAACTGAATGTGCTATATCAAGTCTTGTATGTGTCAAGTATTGCAATCCTCCAATCATAGATTGTACTTCTTATGTTCAACTATAGGAGTCTCATCTATGCTAGATAATATATTTCTAGTTACCATAGGTGTTCCAACTAGTTTATAGTTCTCCATTCCAAATCTCTTTAACAAATCATTCAAGTACTTTGTCTGGCTTACAAAGATACCATCACTATTCTGTCTTATCTATAATCCCAAAAAGTATTTCATTTCACCTATCATAATCATTTCAAATTCAGTTTTTATTTCATCAGCAAATTTATCACTAGCTTCATCTTCTCCTCAAAAAATAATGTCATCAACAAAAATAACTATAATTAACAAACCATTTTCAATTTCTTTTGTGTACAGGTTGCTATCAGTTGTTCCTTTTGTAAATCCCAATTTTAACAAATACTTATCCAATCTTGCATACCAAGTTCTAAGTGCTTGCTTTAGTCCATATAAGGCTTTCTTTAGTTTACATACCATGTCTCCTTCTTGAGTCAAAGGAAAACCTTCAGGCTGCTCAATATAGACTTCTTCTTCCAATTCTCCATTCAAAAATGTCGCCTTCACATCCATCTGATATACTTTAAATTTCTTAAAAGCTGCATAGGCCAAAATAATTCTTACTACTTCAATTCTTGGTACTGGTGAAAAAGTTTCTTCATAGTCAATTCCTTCTTATTGTGAGTATCCCTTACATACCAATCTTGCTTTGTTTCTTACTACTTCTCCTTGTTCATTCATCTTATTTCTAAATACCCATTTAGTTCCAATAACATTCTAATCTTTAGGTCTAGGGACCAATTCCCATGTCTTGTTCTTTTCAATCTGATCTATCTCTTGTTTCATAGCTTTAATCCAATGTTCATCTTCACAAGCTTCACTAGTAGATTTAGGTTCAATTTGAGAAATCAAACATAACTATTCTTGTACCTTATTTCGAGTTAGAACTCCTTTGTCTATGCTTCCAATAATTTGTTCAATAGGATGATTCCTTGATAAGTTCCTGTTAGGTGTCACCATCTCAGATCTCACTTCAGGTGTCGATTCTTTAATGATTTCACTCTGGCTTTCATTCAACAAGTCACTGTTAGTTTCATAGAATAATTTAGTAGTTTCAGTGTTAGGTTTAGGATGAGTTCCTTCATCAGATTCATAATCAAGCATTCTTTCCTGAATTTTGAACTTTTCATCAAATTTAACATTTGTGCTCTCAATAATAGTCTTAGTTCTCTTGTTATAACATCTATAATCTTTTCTCTTCAAAGAATATCCAAGAAATATACCTTCATCACTTCTAGGATCAAACTTTCCAATATCATCATCTCTCTTTATATAACATTTGCTTCCAAAAATTATAAAATACTTAACTGAGGGTGCATGTCCAAACCATAATTCATAGGGTGTCTTGTTTGTGTCTACTCTGACTTGTACTCTGTTCATTGTATACACTGTTGTGTTCACTGCTTCTCTCTAGAATATCTTTTCCAAATAACATAGCTCTTGTTGCTTCAGTCATTGATCTGTTTCTTCTTTCTGTGATACCATTTTGTTCAAGTGTTCTAGGGGCTAAAAATTGTCTCATAATACCATTCACTTCACAAAAGGTGTTAAACTCTCTAGAAATAAATTCTCCACCTCTATTAGATCTCAAACATTTAATTTTCATTCTATATTCATTCTCAACTTTATTCTTAATGATCTTAAACTTATCAAATGCTTCAGACTTTTCTTTAAGAAATGCAATCCACATCATTCTTGTAAAATCATCAACAAGAATCATAAAATACCTTTCTCCATAGAATCCTCTAGTCCTTGTAGGATTTCTCAAATCTATATGAACAATCTCCAAATTCTCTATAGATGTAAACTTCTTACTGGGAAATGAACTTCTCTTCCGTTTCGCCATCACACATTCCTTGCAAATCATGTTAGTAGGCTTCATAATTTTTGGAAAATCTCAAACTACAAGTGTAGTACTTATTTTCATAATGTTATCAAAATTTATATGACAAAATATTTTGTGCCATAACCAAATTTCATCAATCTTAGTAATCAAACATGTCATCTCAATAGGATTCAACTAAAATACATTACCTCTGGTTCTAGATCTAATTCCAATCAAATTTCCATCTTTATCTTTTATCACACAAGTTTTTTCAGTAAACCAAACTTGATATCCCTTATCAACTAATTTTCCAACACTCAAAAGATTATGTTTCAAACCATCCACAAAGTAAACATCATCAGTATTAGTCTTCCCATCAAGAGTAATAGATCCTATACCTTTAATCAAACAAGGTGCATTATTTCCAACTCTAACAACTCCTCTATCATAATTGTTAAACTTTATGAACTTTTTCATGTCTCCAGTCATATGATGTGAACAACCACTGTCTATAATCCAGTCAACTTTCTTTTCAACTTGAGAAACTAGGGATTTTTCTTCTTTAACATATTTTTTCAATATTTTCTTCTTTAATTGCTACAAATCCTATGTCATCATTATTCTCAGTATCACTTTCACTTAAAGTTCTCTCTATACTAGCTTCAAGATCTTCATCATTAGCATAATAACATTCCTTAGATCTTCTAGGCTTGAAATTGTTTCTATACTTTTTAACTCTCTTAGGACATTTAGATTCAAAATGACCATATTCTTGACAAGTCCAACATTTAAAAATTTTCTTACCGTCTAGTTCTCTCTTCACAAGTAAGGAAATACCTTCTTCAATCTTCTTGTCTTCTTCATTTCTAGATCTATTGCTATCAACATAGTCTCCGCTCACACTTATGCTTCTTGGAAAAGTACGGCGAACACTAAGAGCACTGAATGCTATCTCCTTTCTAGGAAAATCTCATGATAACCTCAGGTTCATTTCTGCTGCTTCCAATCTTCCAAGAAGAGTCTCTCTTGTCAATTTTGAAGTACAAGGTATAACTTGTTCAATCATCTATGTTTTCTTCTTAAACGCACGAGTCAATGTCCTTAGAATTTTCCATATAACATCATTTTCTATCTTTGTTCCTCCATAAGATTTTATGCCTACAACAATTTATGACATTCTACCAATATAGCTTCTAACAGATTCATCTTCCATCATTCTTATATCTTCAAATGCACATATCCAATTATGTAATCTAACTTTCTTTGCATGTTCATCACCTTCAAAAGTAGATTGTAAAGCTTTCCAAATTTCATGAGATGTTTTCAAAGATTTTACCTGACTGTACTCATTCTCTGGAAGGGCCAAAAAAAGTACTTCCCTGGAAAGTATGTGATGCAGGAGCTGTTGGCATTAAGCAGAATTGCCACTAGTGACAACACTTATTTGCGTTCTCAGTGCAAACTGAGAAGACAGTGCAAACTGAGCAGACAGTGCAAACTAAGCAAATAGTGCAAACTAAGCAAACAGTGCAAACCGAGCAGACAGTGCAAACTGAGCAGACAGTGCAAACCGAGCAAACAGTGCAAACTGAGCAGACAGTGCAAACCGAGAAAATAGTGCAAATTGAGCAGACAGTGCAAACCGAGCAGACAGTGCAAACTGAGCAAACAGTGCAAACCGAGTAGATAGTGCAAACCGAGCAGACAGTGCAAACCGAGCAGACAGTGCAAACCGAGCAAGTTAGTACAAACCGAACAGAATAGTGTAAACCGAGTAACATCATGTCTACCGAGTCACCAGTATTTATCGAGTTCAAAACCTACCGAGTGATCAGTATGAACCGTGCCTTCACTTCTACCGAGTGCATGACGATGCCGAGTAATGTAGTGGACGCCGAGTATCAGAAAGTCACCGAGTTAGCTTGCAGGAACCGTATAACCATACTTGGGCCGACTTAGTAGCACTTATGTTTATTTGTCAAGCCGACTTTGTAATTATAATTGTAATTAATTGTTTAAGACTTGTATATAAACAATGTTGTAAAAATGTTAAAAAAAAAAGTAAGAAATATATGTGAAAAAAAAGAAAGGCAGAGATAAGCGAATTACAAGAAGGCTTCAGAAGTATAAGGAACAACAAAGACAAATTCATCATAGAAGGTGATCAGTACATCAGCGAATCTCAATCAGCAATCCAGTTGCAAAGCCAGAGATCTACTGTTTCATTCTAACAGGTGAATCAGTACTAAATCCTTTAACCGGGTAGACTTAACAGTCTTTTGTAAAATCTCTTTACCGAGTGCATACTTCATTGTATGTTTGAAAATCCTTTAACAGGGTGGATTTAGCAATCCTTATTGCTCCTAACAGGGCAGATCATCAGAAGTGATCAAATTGTAAGCCTTAACCGGCCAACTTTATTCTGCAGTATTAAAGCTTTGTGGGTTTCATCCCCACCCCAGTTTTACTTTCTTTTGGAAGGTTTCTGGGTAACCAAATCTATGTGTCATTATTGTGAATGCATTTAAGTTTCATGCTTTCTGTATACAAAGGTTAAAAGTAAATTACATTTGAAAGAAAATTTGGAGTTACTGATTCACCCCTCCCCTCTCAGTAACTCAGTTAATTCCTGAATATTTCCAACAATTGGTATCAGAGCAGCATTGGTTCTCAAGATAAAGCTTAACTAGCTTGAGCAAAGATCCAGGACAATGGAGGTATTCAAACTGAACAAGGTGATTGAAAATGAAAAGCTAGATCTGGAAATGGCCATAGCTAAACTCAAAGAAGCAAAAGAACATCTTTCCCAATCCCTAAGAAGAAGGAAGGAACTTGCAAATCAGATGAATGATCAGACTTACATTGAAGAAAAGATTGAAGATCTTTTTCCCTCAAATAACACAGATGAAGCAAACAATGCTGTCAAAGAACTCCTAGAAAAGAATGGGTCTCTGCAGGAAGAAGTGAGAAAATTGAAAAGAGAACAAGAACTACACTCTACAAGATTCTGTGAGATCTTCGAACAAAGAAACAAGTTGAAAGATGAATTAGATGGAAGAAACATTGAAGTCCAAAATAAAACCCTTCAGCTAGAAAACCTAATTGATCAGATCTCTCACACAAATGAGGAAATTATGAATCTAAGATCAGAAATAGAAAGCACAAGAGAAGAACTAAGATCTGAAAAGGAAATCAATCTAAGATTGGTGGATGACCTAAACGCTGAAAAACAAATCAATGAAGGAATGCTGAAAAGCCAAGAAGACTTGAATCAGCTGTATGAGTGAAATCTTCATAGGCAAAAAGGAAAAGCAGGACTTGGATACAAAGGAGAAGGCGAATCCTCTAAGCAAGGTACTCAAAGAAATCAAAAACCTACTTGTAATCATTGTGGTAAAATAGGACATACTTCAAATAAATGTTGGAACAATGAAAAAGAAAAATTCAATGGGAAATGTTACAGCTGCAATCAACCTGGTCACAAAGCAAATGAATGCAGGGAAAAACCTAGATTCAGAGGTAATTGTCACAAGTGCAACAAACAAGGTCACAAGGCATCCGAGTGCAGATCCAAGACATTTAATCCAGCAGAACAAATTGTGAAAGCAATGTTTGGATGGGACTACAACACCTGGTGTAGATGTCATTACTGTGGAGAATATGGACACATTGGCATGAATTGCATAAAACATCATCTAAGGAAAAGAGATACTACAGTAAGATGCTTCAAATGCACTAAACTCGGTCACATAGCCAGAAACTGCATGAATGCTAGTGAAGTTGAAGATGGAAAGAAGAATGAAGCAACTAAGGTCAGGAAACAGGTGAGACAAAAATGGATTCCTAAAGCTACCGAGCAATCTAGTCCAAGTAATGGAATGGATGGCTCTACCGACTCAAACTAAATTTCCAAGAAAGCACTGGAACTATATTCTCATAGACCAATTTCAAGCAGTTCCAGAACCGAAATTAAAAGAAAGATATAAATCAGCATGCAAGATGTAGTGAGATCATAGGGAGGTCGGTATCAGTCTTCACCAAGCAAGGTCGGTATCAGTCTTCACCGAGCGAGGTCGGAGCAATATGAATTCTCGAGTTCACCGAGTTGCGAAGTCTTTACCGAGCAATTAATTCTTAGTGGGTGACAGTCTGTCAGAATTCATACCCTAATTTGTACTAAGCATTAATGATAGAGTTGTAAACAAAAAGCAAGTAATCGAACTCATTCTTCACCGCGAATCTTTAGCACTTTGAGAGTAGAAAATTTCAAGAGCAACCCAGCGATTCAATACTTTTGCGAAAGAAATTTTCTGTGAGCTATCATGGCATCATCTAGCACTTCAGCGAAGAAAGGATCTGATATGTTAGTCCAAGGGGAATGGAAAGCACTAGATTTCAAGATCGTGCCCGCAATTGCAGCAGCCCTAGATCCGAACGGAGCTCAATCTCAGATTCCTCCTAAGGTACTGCTTATTAACGATATCCGCAATCATTTTAACTGTTCAATTCATGAAATGGGGAACCTAGAACTAGATATTGTGCATGAGGAACTGTGTGTGGATGGTATTCTAAAACCCGAGCACAAACATCTGGAAGATAAAGGTTTAGTTCACATTGCACATCTACCTCGAAACTTTCGAGATAAATGGGATAGATATATTCTCAGCTGTGTACATGATGGCAAGATTTGGCTTGAGCAACCTATTGAGATCACAAAGAAGATGATTCAACAAGTCACCGGTCTTCCCATGTTGAACAAAGAAAAAACTACCAAAACCCTAGCCGAGTGGGACGGTAGAGGCATGAAAGTTAGCAGCATTACCGATGCTGAACTGAAGTTTGGTACACACATTATTGCCCATAAGATTTACAGTTCTAGTCATCAGAATAGTGTATCCTATGAAGCTATTGACCTAGCATACAAAGTGGTCAAGAATAACTTGACATTTGACCTAGCAGACTTATTGTTAAAGCAGTTTAACAAAAACATGGAAAGCATTAAAACTTCCAAAAACAATCCATGTAAGTTTGGATCCTTACTGGTCTGTTTATTCTTCTATGTTCAGAAATTCTTCCCTTCTAAAGGAAAAGTTGTATGGAGAAAAGATGTGCCAGTCCTCTATGAAATAAATGAATACATCTCAGAAATGGGTGAAAATTTTGAAAGCATCATGGATAATTATTTTGAGTCTTTCAAAGAGAAAATGAATGACAGATTCTGGATTCCACAGAAGTTGGTGGAAGATTACAAATACGACATTTGTTTTATGGTGGATTGTGATAATGTATATATTCAAGCAGTTAAACCGAGGACTGTATATGTAAAACCTCTTCCTTATGAGGTAAATATTGATGAAACCAAGAATATCATTGAAGCTCTTCTTAATCAGCCTGTCAATCCCAAAGCTCCATATTTCAGAACATATGATGAAGCTAAGGTGAGAATTGAACTAAGCATAAAGCTTCCATAGGCGGTAAACAAAGGAAAGAAGAGGATAGCCAAAATGCAAATGATAACCGAGGACAAAGAAGAAAAGGATGAAGAAGAAGAGGAAAAGGATGAGAAAATAGAGGAACCAGAACCTGCAAAGAAGAAAGGAAAAGTATTCATCACTAAGGCACCTAAGCCTCCTACTGCTGTATTTACAAGGAGAAATACAAGAGGCAAGGCAGACAAGGCAGATAAAGACATAGTATTCAAAAGGCCTCCTCTAAACCTTCAAGAAAAGCTCAAACTCTTTAGAGACAGATCAGGATCTGGAGTAAGCAACATAAAATCCTTAAAATATGAAACCAGATCGGAAACAGAATAGAAGGAAATAGAAGATGCTGTTATTGAAAAGATGGGACAGTGGAAATACTCTCCTGAAGAAATAGCCCCACAGGTTCCAGCAGTTCTACTAAATCCAATAAAAATGAGATGGAGCAATGCAAAGCAAAATGTGATAGATATATTTGATCAAACCCTGAGAAAGTTAATGCCGAGCTTGAAAAATGATGAAGTAAAGAAGGCAATAAAAGAAAATGAAAATAAGATGACATTGAAGTTCAATACTTGTTTGATTTTGATCAACAATATTGAATCGGTTGTGAAGGCTGCAAATGCTACATGGAAGAACATATACCACCTTCACCAACCGAGTATTGAAATAGTAATAATAAAAGATATTGAAGATGACAGTGATGAACAAGAAGAAGACACTGAGGTAGATGATACTATGAGGATAGCAGCAAAAGTCATTGCATCCCTTCCTACCTCTCCAGTAAAAGTTTCTACATCTAGCCCGGAGACACCTTCAAGCATGGTTGTGACAACTTCCACATTTGTCCAATCATCCATAGCAACAATAGAAGCAACTATCATTTCTTCTACCGAGTTGCAGTCTCCCGCATCATCAAGTTTTCCAGCAGTAAGTTTTCCAATTTTTGAATCTTCAAGTGTAAATATTTTAAGCTCTCCAGTAGAAAGTATGCCAGTATCTATAGCCAGCCCTACTTTATCTACTGTCACTACTACCAAAGCATTAAGTTCAGATAAGCCTAAGGCTCTACCGAGTATAAAATTTTTGGGTAAGAATGTAGTAGAGGATATAGACCTATATGAAGAGATAGAGATTCCTACTTTAGATTTTGCAAATCTATCAGCGGACCAAATGCAAAATATAGGTGAGATCCTCCAAAGGAAAGCAAAACAAAAGAAGCTTAAAGAGGAGAGAGACAAGGAATATCAAATCATCAAGGATGCTAAGGACATTTTGTCTGATGCATTAGGCATTAAAGTAGACTCCTCCCAACATGTTTTGTTACAATTAGCAGAAGCAGTTGATAAATACAATGAGGATTCATCTGGGACAGAAAAATTAGTTGAAAGAGCCGAGAAGAGATTCAACAATAAAGTGCTTGAGCACATTGCTCAGCACATAGCTATTAACCAAGTAGAATTGTCTTCAGTTTTGTCAAACACTGAATCTATCTATTCGAATGCTACCTCTCTTTTGGCCAGACTGTGCAACATTCCCGAGTTCACAAAGGACGTTAAGGATAAAATGAATAAAATGGATGAGGACATGAAGATTAGCATACAGAAGTTGCAACTTGAACCAAGTTCAAGCTCTACTCATCACATGAAAATTTCACACCTATCAAATATGCAGTCTGATCTACTGAAAGAAGACACAAGGATCCAGTCCACACTGCTAGACATCCAACACATGATCCTTCCCATCATGAATACAATGTATAAGCACATTGAACATTCCAAAACATTGATTCATGACAATCAGTTCTCTATAGCAGATCACATGATTGAACTCTTTGCAGAAGTCCAAATTGCTATACAAACATGTAAGATTCTGCAAGAAAGTTGGGACAGAACCCTGGCACTAATAATGAAGGTACATTCTGATTTTCTATCAAATTTTGGATTCTCTCTGTAAATAACTTGTATACACACCTTTGGCATTATCGTCAAAAAGGGGGAGATATGTATAGAAGAAGATTTGTATAGAAACAGTTAGCACATTGAAAGGGGGAGACAATGTATAAAGCCCTATAACAAAGACAAATTTTGAAAAATCAAAATAAAACTCAGCATGATTCATGTATATAAGTTTTGGCCAATAAGTGTTTTTGTCACTAATGCCAAAGGGGGAGATTGTTGGCATTAAGCAGAATTGCCACTAGTGACAACACTTATTTGCATTCTCAGTGCAAACCGAGCAGACAGTGAAAACCGAGCAGACAATGCAAACTGAGCAAACAGTGCAAACCGAGCAGACAGTGCAAACCGAGCAGACAGTGCAAACCGAGCAAACAGTGCAAACCGAGCAGACAGTGCAAACCGAGCAGACAATGCAAACCGAGCAAGTTAGTACAAACCGAACAGAACAGTGTAAACTGAGTAACATCATGTCTACCGAGTCACCAGTATTTACTGAGTTCAAAACCTACCGAGTGATCAGTATGAACCGTGCCTTCACTTCTACCAAGTGCATGATGATGCCGAGTAATGTAGTGGACGCCGAGTATCAGAAAGTCACCGAGTTAGCTTGCAGGAACCGTGTAACCATACTTGGGCTGACTTAGTAGCACTTATGTTTATTTGTCAAGCCGACTTTGTAATTGTAATTGTAATTAATTGTTTAAGACTTGTATATAAACAATGTTGTAAAAATGTTTTAAAAAAAAGTAAGAAATATATGTGAAAAAAAAGAAAGGCAGAGATAAGCGAATTACAAGAAGGCTTCAGAAGTATAAGGAACAGCAAAGACAAATTCATCACAGAAGGTGATCAGTACATCAGCGAATCTCAATCAGCAATCCAGTTGCAAAGCCAGAGATCTACTATTTCATTCTAACAGGTGAATCAGTACTAAATCCTTTAACCGGGTAGACTTAACAGTCTTTTGTAAAATCTCTTTACCGAGTGCATACTTCATTGTATGTTTGAAAATCCTTTAACAGGGTAGATTTAGCAATCCTTATTGCTCCTAACAGGGCAGATCATCAGAAGTGATCAAATTGTAAGCCTTAACTGGCCAACTTTATTCTACAGTATTAAAGCTTTGTGAGTTTCATCCCCACCCCAGTTTTACTTTCTTTTGGAAGATTTCTGGGTAACCAAATCTATGTGTCATTATTGTGAATGCATTTAAGTTTCATGCTTTCTGTATACAAAGGTTAAAAGTAAATTACATTTGAAAGAAAATTCGGAGTTACTGATTCACCCCTCCCCTCTTAGTAACTCAGTTAATTTTTGAATATTTCCAACAGGAGCATCTTGGGTCTTTGAGAAATCTTGTATCAACCAAAAACATTTCCTAATTTCTATACCTATTTGCTATTGTTTTCTTTATAATTTTTGTATTTGTTGGTTTCATGGTGTGAAAAGATTACATTATACATAAAGTTTGGATGGACTGTTTCAAAGTTACAGTTGTTTTCCTTGCCGTCGAAATTGCGTTTTCCTGTAGTTTTGGTGCTGATTATTCATAGCGGCGATCTTGATCCATAAGGAATCAGCCTTTTCTCTCTTAAGAAATTTTAGAGGACCTAAATTACTATCATTTACCAATAGTGCAAGCCTTGATTCATTATCAGTAAAAACTTATACCCATTTTTCTCGAGGACCTATTTGTCTACCAGTTTTTGGGTGAAACATGTGGTGTTTCTTCTTGTGATGTTTCATGTGATCAAATGGGACCTTGTGCCCTTAAATGAATTTTCTTGGGTCATGTAAGGACCTAAATCCAAAGGTGCATCAAATTATATTCATTATAGCATTATTTTTGGTTTAAATCTTCCAGACTAGACCTATATTGTAATTAAAGCCTGACTGGCCGACTTGTGGCTTAGCTGGCTATATATTGAGAGCTTGGGTAGATGTTTAGTAGTTAGTTGAGTAGTAGATGATCATTAGATCATTATGAAGACTAGAGTACAAGCATATTTGCAAATTTGGGACTTGTAGCATAACTAGTGGCATGCGGGCTTAGGACAGCAAGGGGTTGCTTGGAAGTGTGAGTACAAGTTTAGATCCTGTGGTGGTTGTTCCTATCAGAGGCTGCCTATTATAGATATGAACTAGTTGGTGGTTCCTTGGATCTTGTGAGATATTTCTAATACTTTGTTATTTCATTGTAATAGGCTGAAACTTGGAAGGCCTTACAGCCGGGCATGTTGAATGAAATTCAGTTTTGAAATATTATCTTGTGTATTCCGATGTACTTGTTGTTGTTATAACTTGCAGTGTAGGGTTGGACCATCCTTTATTGGATTCTCCATCCCTGCCTTGCACTAGTATGTTACACATGAATAGATCTCTTTCATCATTACTACATGTTTCAATATCATCTTCTCCAATGATATTCTTCGCATTCTTCATTATCAACCAATAACCTGGTCTTAAACATAGTAGATGTGTCTTCATCTTTTCTTTCTAGCTATAAAAATTCACTCCATCAAACTTAGGGCTTTCTTTCCTAAAATTTTCCATGGATCTCCTTAAGATATTAAACTTTTCTTTCAAGGACCTACCACTCTGATACCAATTGTTAGAAAGTAAAGTCCACCAAGATAACTGAGAGGGGGGGGTGAATTAGTTATCTGATAATTATAAATTTTATCAACTTTGAAATATTTTAACCATGTAATTAATATAATTACCAACCATAGAAAGATATTCATACACAATAACATAATGACACAAGATATGTTGACTAGGGAACCTCTTGATCAACGAGTAAACCCCGGTGGGAATGATACCCACAAAAGATGCACTAATATGAATATTACTTGTGAAAGGATGGACTATGTTAGGAGTCTTATGAAATACATTTAGTACATATAAATCCCTATTAGGAGATTTTGAATCCCTACTAAAAGATTCTAACTCTGTTAGGAGTTATGGAAGACAGAAGAACCCATTGCCCAAAGAACGTCAATGGCAAGATCACCGAACACATTGTCCAACTGATCTCTAGATTATTCAATAGAATAATATCAAATCATTACTAATCTCAACAATATGTTACCTCTTCTCTAACTTTTCCAAACCACAGTCACTGCTACACCAGATCTCAATTTTAGATCATTGTACCTCGCATATCCTCTTTCACAAATTCTCTCTCACAACTTCATTCACTTCATCATATTCATTCCATACATATCACAGCAATGAAAAACATTCCTTCCTTTATACCACACTCAAGTAATTACAAATGAGTCGGCATCCAATTACAAAATAAAAGTTTCCACGTGTTACATAAAAAATTACATAAAACTATTGGCTTCCATTTAGAATAACTCTTCACTCATGCGACCTCAAAGTTTTTGATGTCAACCACATCACTAACAATATGTCTTCAACTTCTCTTTAACTGCACAAAACTAGATTCCATCCCGATTATGAGATATCATCCGTTCCATAAACCGCTACTCAGGAACACTGCCTGAATACTGCTTCAACCAAAATGCTCATAACTTTCATGAGTAAATGAATTACTATATGCACTCTTAAGCATGAACACAAAAAATATCAAAGAGTAAATCCTCAACATTGCATAGCTTGATCTACAATATCCCACATGCGCTAATCAAAACAATGTCTGCTCCTCTGCTAGTCTCCAGTAGATCACTCTGTTGACATCAATGACAATCATAGTCATGAATGCAACAACAACTACTACAGAATGGCTACCAATTGTAGTACCCACCCATAGGTTACTTTTAGTTTGCTTTATGTTTTAGTTGTATGACCAAATTCTTTTAGGTCAATTTTCATGTGATCGGTTATTGTTTCATTAATGATGATTATGGATTATTATCATATGTTTATCAGGTGTATGCATAGATTAGATGATGATGTTTTATGATGTTAGATTACATATTTTATGTTGATTATGAAGTACTTACCCCATACTTGCATGTGTATGGTGATTATGTGTCTGTATTTGCTTGATGTGTTTGTGTGGTAGAGGATGGAGGTGTAGTTACTCACATAGTCGAGATCCACACATCCGACCATACCCTATCATTGTCTATTATATATTGCATGTACATGCTTCATTTTGTGATGTTAGGTTTGCAGGTACAGGGCATCATCTTCCCTAAATTAACAGGAGTGAGCATGCCCAAAATCATTCATCTCAATGGTAAAGAGGGGAGATAATACACAGACCCAAAACCCTAACCTAAGCCAAATTGTCCTAGGAATGGACAAGTGTCTATTTGACTGCCCTACCTGAATTCACCTAGTTGGTATGAATTCATGGATCTCATTCTTGAGTCTATGTATGGTTTCAGTTTGCTTGATTTATTGTGCTTGATTTTACTGTGCATGATTCAGTTGATTCATGATTATTTAGGTGATTTTATATGATTATCGATGTTAGGATTATAGTTGAATTTAATGATTTAATTATGTTCCTGTGTTTAATTTGGAAAATTATCTAAAGTCAATTATTAGATTAATTGGAATTAATTGATTATTTAATTGAAATTAGGATTAATTATGCTTGAGTGTATTATTAAATAATTGAATATTTAATTACATGCTTTAGGATGTATTTAAGTATTTAATTTATTTAATAAATGAATTTTAATTATAACATGTGCAAAATTGAAAAAGGAGTTGGGTGACCTCACAATAGTGGGTCACACTTTTTTAGACATGCTAATTTTTGCTGAAATAACACATTTTTAATAAAATATGATGATTTAAGTCTTGAGAGGTTCCATTTAAAAGAATTAATTACAAATGGTTATCTCAAAGCCTCTTAGATTAAAAAAACATTGATATAACATCTATACTCCTCATTCATACCTACAATGGAGTCTCCTTCGCACCTATTAAAATGCTGACAAAAAATCACTTGGACTTTATGTTTTGGCAGATCAAATGAATCCATTTGAAAAACCTATCTGTGTAGTATGATTCTATCTAGAACAAGCTTTCTAATTAATATAATTTTAATACATATTGAGCTCATTATAACTTTTAAATATTACTTTAACTAAACATAGGTTGTTTAGTCATTCAACAACCTGTCTCTTCAAGACTTCAGGAAAAATAATAAATTACAAAAAAAAAATTATGAAAAATATGTACGAAAAGAGTATTTGTGTTACCTTTCGATAAAAAAAATAAAAGATAAATTTTGATATACACAGATCAAGTTAGAGTGATCCAAGTGACCTTATGTCTAAATTATAGTTGCTCTCACTTTAGAACTTAATAAACTACAGAATATTGACCCAAAATGAATGAAACTAATTGCATCCTTTAGATATGGAAGTTACAAATATAATCTTGAAAGAATTACATCCTTATCATATTTTTAAAAAAAATTATGCTGATCCAAGTGATAGTAACTCCTTAAAAACACAATTTTTTCACACAAACCACTTTTTGAAGGAGAAGGAAAAATGAATTTTAATTTTTTTTAAAAGTATATATTTAGAAACTAGAAATAAAATTCTAAAAGACTCTATTTTACATCATCTTCAAATTCCTAATAGTTTTGTGGCAACAGGTGTTTGAAAGTGAAGTTTTTTCTCAGAATGTTGATCTCTGTGTCAAAGTTGGCCAAAAAGTGGGACACACTATTGTGGGACCACCCAGTTTGTTTTCAAAAGATAACAACCAGCTTTCAAAAGTCAAGTTGAGTTGTGCTTTTAAAAGATATTTTTAATTAATTAATTTTATTTACTTTCAATTTTGGAGTTTGAGTTGGATTAGGAGTTGTCTTATGAGTCAATTTCTGATTTGGAGTTGACTATGAGTTAGCTTTTGAGTTGTCTTTTGGGATTGCTTGAATTTGGAAATTGAATTCCTATTAGGAGATTATTGCATTCATTTTTGGGGGAGGCAGGTTTTGGAGAGGATTTTTGGGGGAAGCTTGAGTGCTTGGTATTTTGGAGATTTGTGGATTGTTGTGGCTGCATGTTGATTTGAATTTCTCTGTGCATCTAGATCAAACACCTGTTTGCAACATAGTTTTCAGATCTACAGGTTGAGTTTGACTTTGGAGAGAATTTTGTTCTTAGATCTACAAGGGTTTTCATTTTCAGTATCTAGCATTGGATCTAAGGTAGGTATTGAATTTTTTCTCTTATCTCTGTTTCCACATCTATTTTTCTTTCTGTGCTTTAATAGTTTCTATGTTTTCTATTTGGTAGATCTATGTTTTGTTAGATCTAGGTATTCAAAAACCCTAGTGTAGTTGTTTTGTTTATTTTATTATTACTTGGCATTGTACCATTATGTTGGCCAAATTTTGTTAATTAATTCTTCATGGTTTGCCTATAAATCAATAAATCAATCCTGTTGTATAGTTTAACTATAGTATTGAGACAAAAATTAATCCCCTTGAGAAAATAGATCAAATTGCTAAAAAACCCAATTTGGGTACAAAAATCAATTCTGGGAATCTATAATTTAATCTCTGTTCAAAAAGACCAGTCAAGTTGAAAGGTCAATAAAATAGAATTATATGTGGAAGCATGTGAATGCCTTAATGAATAAATAATTCTCCTTATGCTTTTTGGGAATAAGCATTTGTATTTGTGAACTATTTCAATCTGTGATTTAATATATATATATATATATATATATATATATATAATCTTAGAAAATGATAATATTAAACCTGTTATTAAAAAATATTTGTTCAATAAATTAAATTAACTTTACGTAAAACATATAATAAATTTAATATGAAATAAATTAACATATCATAAAAAAGAAAATCATTAAATTAAAATACATATCGGGGGGGACCCTGCAGGCCCCGCACCCCTTTCCCCATGTGCACCTCTGCGTACCTTTGCACGATCCCTAGCGGCGGTGGTAGATAGTACTATCTACGGCAGTACTCACTACATTCGGCAGTGTAGTACCGTCGTGGCAGTACCACCTGCTACGTATGCAGAGGGGGGGGGTAATCACTTTTCCAAATCAAATTTTTTTTTAAATGTTTTTTTTTTTTTTAAACATAAAACAATTCTTTTAAATCCAATAAATAATATTTTTTTTATAAATGAAGTTTTTCCATATGCAATGCCTTCTAAATTTTTTTAATTTTATTTATTGAACAAATATTTTTTAATAATAGGTTTAATATTATCATTTTCTAAGATTATATATGTATATTTTAAATCACAGATTGAAATAGTTCACAAATACAAATGCTTATTCCCAAAAAGCATAAGGAGAATTATTTATTCATTAAGGCATTCACATGCTTCCACATATAATTCTATTTTATTGACCTTTCAACTTGACTAGTCTTTTTGAACAGAGATTAAATTATAGATTTCTAGAATTGATTTTTGTACCCAAATTGGGTTTTTTAGCAATTTGATCTATTTTCTCAAGGGGATTAATTTTTTCTCAATACTATAGTTAAACTATACAACATGATTGATTTATCAATTTATAGGCAAACCATGAAGAATTAATAAATGAAATTTGGCCAACATAACGGTACAATGCCAAGTAATAATAAAATAAACAAAACAACTACACTAGGGTTTTTTAATACCCAGATCTAACAAAACATAGATCTACCAAATAGAAAACATAGAAACTATAAAAGCACAGAAAGACAAATAGATGTGGAAACAGAGATAAGAGGAAAAATTCAATACCTACCTTAGATCCAATGCCAGATACTGAAAATGAAAACCCTTGTAGATAGGAGAACATAATTCTCTCAAAAATCAAACTCAACCTGTAGATCTAAAAACTATGTTGCAAACAGGTGCCCGATCTAGATGCATAGAGAAATTCAAATCAACATGCAGCCACAACAATCCACAAATCTCCAAAATACCAAGCACTCAAGCTTCCCCAAAAAATCCTCTCCAAAACCTACCTCCTTCAAAAATGAATGCAATAATCTCCTAATAGGAATTCAATTCCCAAATTCAAGCAATCCCAAAAGACAACTCAAAAGCTAACTCACAGTCAACTCCAAATCAGAAAATGACTCATAAGACAATTCCTAATCCAACTCAAACTCCAAAATTGAAAGTAAATAAAATTAATTAATTAAAAATATCTTTTAAAAGCACAACTTAACTTGACTTTTGAAAGCTGGTTGTTATCTTTTGAAAACAAACTCCTTTTTCAATTTTGCACATGTTATAATTAAAATTCATTTATTAAATAAATTAAATACTTAAATACATCCTAAAGCATGTAATTAAATATTTAATTATTTAATAATACACTCAAGCATAATTAATCCTAATTTCAATTAAATAATCAATTAATTCCAATTAATCAAATAATTGACTTTAGATAATTTTCCAAATTAAACATAGGAACATAATTAAATCATTAAATTCAACTATAATCCTAACATCGATAATCATATAAAATCACCTAAATAATCATGAATCAATTGAATCATGCACAGTAAAATCAAGCACAATAAATCAAGCAAACTGAAACCATACATAGAGTCAAGAATGAGATCCACGAATTCATACCAACCAGGTGAATTCGGGTAGGGTAGTCAAATATACACTTGTCCATTCCTAGGACAATTTGGCTTGGGTTAGGGTTTTGGGTCTGTGTATTATCTCCCCTCTTTACCACTGAGATGAATGATTTTGGGCACACTCACTCCTGCCAATTCAGGGAAGATGATGCCCTGTACCTCCAAACCTGACATCACAAAATGAAGCATGTACATACAATATATAACAGATAATGATAGGGTACAATCAGACATGTGGATCTCAACTATGTGAGTAACTACACCTCTGTCCTCTACCACACAAACACGTCAAGCAGATAAAGACACATAATCACCATACACATGCAAGTATGGGGTAAGTACTTCATAATAAACATAAAACATGTAATCTAACATCATAAAAAATCATCATCTAATCTATGCATACACCTAATAAACATATGATAATAATCCATAACCATCATTAATGAAACAATAACCGATCACTTGAAAACTGACATAAAAGAATTCGGTCATACAACTGAAACATAAAAGAAACCGACAGGTGGGTACTACATTCACCTCCCCTAGGATTAGGCTTAGTCCTAGAGGCTTGAAACAAGTAGGGATATGAATCCCATAAAACTCACTACACCAAAAAGAAATCTAAACCAAGGTTCACTAGGAAGATCTCTACCCTAAAAATTGTGTCGATCGATTAGGACAATTGACTGCAATGTGGCTATGTTGTTCACAAGAATAACATCTGCCTTTACCACCAAATGAAGGTGCCCTAGACTGCTGGGAATGACCTTCACCAAAATCCTGATGCAAACTCTGAGGTTGCTGATCCACCCTATTGCACAAACTACACTACTAGTTGCGATAGTTCCCTGACTGAGAACCACCACTACTACCATGGAAGAATTTCTTATCCTATTGATTCTGATTACCTTTCAAAAAGGTAGAAGGATTTTGAAAATTTCCATTCTTCTAAGATTGATTCCCCTTGGAACCACTAGGCTGAACACCTCCTTGAGCACTATAACCTGATGCTAGATTTGCCTCTGTAATCATAGCCTTAATAGTTGCATCTCTGAGGGTCTTAGGCTCAAAGAGTAAAACATTCCCAATAATGCATGCATTCAACCCCCTAAAAAAATGTTGCACTAGTAAGGCTGTATCCTAACCGAAGCCAGCATACTATTTGAGCTCAAAGAACTTACGCTTATACTCACCCACTGTCATAGTTAGTTGTCTCAAATTATGAAACTCATCCTCCCTCTGCTTCCTCTATTGATCAGATAGGAAACATTCTCAGAAATGCTCCAAGAACAACTCCCATGTAATTCTATCCATCCAAAGACCTAGCTTCTCCTCCTCTATCCTCCACCATATAGTTGCAAAATCTGTGAGTTGTGTCACTGCATACCTAGCTTTGGTATTGCTACTAAAGGGATGCATGGTGAAACTCCGCTCTAAGGCTATCAACCACATCTCTACCTCTAAACTAGTACCTTTCCCATCAAAGGGATTAGGTTTCCCTCTCATCAGATCCCTCATGTGGTTAGCTGCCACAACTGTAGGATCAACCATGAAGTCCCTCCTTAGAGGAATCCTAGACCTCTCTCTAGCTCACTCTACTCTAGCCTGCTCAGGACCAAGACAATTGAGAATCGCTCGCAAGAACTATCTCATGTCTAGTCCTTCAGATTCTACCTAACGATCCTCTCTCTGATCATCTCTAGACTGCTAGTGGTGACTCTCCTGACTAACACTCATAGAAGGGCTATCATGTCTACCCCTTCCATGTCCACTAGAATGACCTCTACCTCTACCTCTAGAAGCTCTAGTGATAGGCATGATTCCTGCATCACACAGAGATCGAGACAATGTCACACAACATAACTCGAATAAAAAACAAAAGAAACATAATCAAAAAGCAATGGTCTGCAAACAAAATGTTTTATGTCTATGTTTAGTTTCAATTTTAGACTCCACAAAACCTAATAGGCGTACATACCTAGAGTTCCCAGTGTAGAAACTCCGCTCTGATAACAAATGTAACACCCCACCAGGGAACCCAGGAGAGATTAACCTATAACTTGCTACTAAGTTTGGAAAATATTTTTTTTAAAAAGTTAACAAACAAGATAAACAACA
The DNA here is from genome assembly GCA_027943335.1 of Chamaecyparis obtusa. Lineage (NCBI taxonomy): Eukaryota > Viridiplantae > Streptophyta > Pinopsida > Cupressales > Cupressaceae > Chamaecyparis > Chamaecyparis obtusa. The sequence goes on along the minus strand of BSBK01000313.1, from coordinate 124,942 downwards.
GTGCAAAAGCAAGTACCATTTACTCACATTAAACCAACATCCAAAATAGATTACAAATCTTGAGGGTTCCTTGATGTATAATTACTTAAGAACAAAGATACAACTAAAGAAAGATAACAAAAGATTCCATATCATAAATGATTCAAATACAACTTACAACAATATAAAAAATCCTCATGGACATCCATGATAACTAATACACTGACATATACTACACATGTCGCAGGGTATGTAATAATAAATCTAACATAAAAGTACAATGACCATATTAGGTATCACATGTGATACACTAATATAGGATTACATAAATGAAGATAAGAAACCAATAATGAAGAATCATAAAGGCATCCAACTGCAAAAGTATCAACAGCACCAGCACCAAGATGTCGAATCTCAAATGGTAAAGAATCACTACCACCCATCCATGTAGAACCACAAAGGTCTACCCCATCGTGCTAAGGAGATAACCACAAACCCCAATCAGATGACCAAATCACTGAGCAAGGAATCCTAAAAGCTCACTACTCAAGGTACACAAAAATAAAGTGAAAGGTGAAACACACTAATCTAGAGGCATAAATAGAAACTCGGGAGATGATCTAGGCTACATGTTTATGGGAGTGTCATCACAAGGCTACATGTCTATCCTTAACACTAACTTCCACTTCATTGAATGAATCTTAAACATCTACCCAAACACTCCTTAAATACATTTCCTCAACCACAAGTTGGCTAGAAGAAATAATTAACTCCTAAGCCAAGCCGGCTTCTATTACAAACAAATATTAAATGCAATAATAGTCGGCTCTTAAATATCCTTACTAAAAATCAATTCTCCATGTCAGCCACTAGATCTAAAAAAGATACCAACAATAAATGCACCAAGTCATCCAACCAAATATTCAAGAACTCCAGTCGGTAAACTAGAACTACCAAACACTAGAGAAACAACCAAGCACTAGTGAAACAACTGACCATGCCAAGCATCACCAAGAAAGCACGTCAACTGAGCACCACTGGCATCACTAAGTACAAGTTCCACTGAGTGCAAGAGGTTTCACCAAGTTCCTTCAGTGACTGAGTTTCCTTCAATAACTGAGACCATTGGTTAAAGCTACAACAGAGTAACACAGAACCAAAACAACACACCACCATGTAGATTCATCGAGTAACCTAGAATGCCCCTGCATTAATTTTTCTGCTATATATCCATACTTTCCACATACTATGAAATTAACCCATGTGTTGTAACCCAAATTATATGCATTACCTTTCCTTCTAAGTTGATATGTTTTGTTCTATTCTTTCAGTGTCTGGATTTGATTAATTTTAGTCCTCCATTCTTGTGATATGTGTCCATGCATGTTATAAGTGCAACAATGTTTCTCCATGTAGGGTTTCTTAGGAGTCTTATTCAATTTAGATTTGCACTCATGTGCCTAATATCCATACTTTTTACAGTTATAATAATGACCATTAAACTTAGGAGTGGATTTAGGAATACCTTTTACTTTTCTCCTCCAAACATTTATTGTGTGACCTATTTTTCTACAATGATAACATGATAGTTTCTTTGGCCTTTGATTTGTGTAGGCATTGTTCTTTTCATCTTGTCTTGATGATTTTCCATGCTCGGTGTAGCCTAAACCAATTGTACTACCAAGTCCTTTCTGACATATCAAAAATTCATCTATTCTCTTAGTACTGTCTTCATCTTTCTTGGTCATCTCATTATGTTGTTTCATTTCGACCTCAATCTTCAATCTTTCACTTTCTTCTCTTAGTTCACCAATGTCTTCTATTTTCCTTGTAAGATCATTATTTACTTGGTTGACTTCTTGACTTATGACAACCATCTAATTGGAGATTTCAAAGTGATGCTCAGTGAGCCTCAGTATCTCAGATTCCTTCTCTTGTAGCTTCTTAGTCATTTGTCTCCTATCTTCAAGAGCCAAGTTTCTTTCTTTTTCTGCTTGCCTAGCATTTTTCATGACATCAATCATCCTAACCATTTGTGTCTCTTGACCGATCTGTGGAGCTTTGAATTTTTTAGTAAGATGTAGATTCTTTTAAGATAGATCTGATATTGTTCCTTCAGATGCATGTCAGATATGCTACCATATCCAGATCTGGATGTTTCAAAAGGATCATATATTTCTTCTTCATGATAATTAGTCTTACTATACCAAATTTCCATATCTTTTCTTTTGATCAGTAACTTCTTTAGTTCTTCTTTGGCTTCCTTGAATTTCTCAATAAATATCTACATCTATAACCTTTGATTCTCAATGGTCTTGTCCAAATTATATCTTTCCTTCCTTAGACCTTTCCTCTTTAGTGATTAAAATTCCTTAACAAGAGATCTAGCTCTGATGCCAATTTTTGGGATTATGGAAAGATAAGTATTGAGAGGGGAGGGGTGAATCAGTACCCTAAAAAAACTTTTAAGACTAAAAAATCTATACTTGTAAATCTCAATTAACCGATTGAATCTATTGTTAGAAACATACATTCATGTAACTAAAAATATAAACTAAAAAATAAATCATTCATGAAAATTCATACACTTGACATAGATATTTTTGTATCATAGAAACCCTTGTAAGAAGGTAAAAATTGTGATGGGGATAACACCCACAAATCTTCACTACTCTAGCAATAAAGTATGTCGGTTAAGGCTACAAGTTTGTGATCACTTTTGATGATCTTATCCTGTTAGGAGTAACAAAAGATCGATTCGATCTACCTAGTTAAAGGATTTTAAGAACACAAAGTATGTGTGTACTCAGTTAAGATATTTACATAAGAATGGTTAAGTTAACTTTGTTAAGAGATTTTGAATTCTTCTACAATGGTTAAATTGATAACAGTAAAAGTATTTGTATATAACAACTTGTTCTTGTCTGATTCAGATATGTGAAGTATCAAATAAATATCACCTCAATGTGATGTATGTGTCCTTCTGTTCTACTCAGTAGCCTTGAATGTGTTCTGAAAAACTGTTTCCTTCTTTCATAAACCTTCTTTCAAAAACCCTTTGTTTGATCTCCTGATGTCCTTATTGCAGTTACTCCTTCATGATACATGATCATAATGACATCTTTGCAAATTTATATCAAACTTACTTGACCTAATTAGGGTTTACAATATCTTAGAAGACCTAAGATCAATGGTGTAAGAAAATAACCTAGATCTAACATTACATAGGAATCATCACCAAATTAATGATTACATCCATATTAAATATGTTTCAATCTTGGTAAACCATTTTCCAAATCGATGTAAACCATTTGTATAGATGTATGTGTCATTCCTAATTACTATGTCATTTCCTTCTTTACTCGACAATCACTACATTCACCATTCAGTAAATTACTGGTGCTTGGTTCATATGAATTGTCAGTGTTTATTATCTTGGTACTCAATAAATGTCTTTCAATCAGTAAGTGTGCTCGGTCCAGCCTGTGTTCAGTTATCTTGAAGTTCTTCCTTGTCTTTACTTAGTGTGAAGACTTTATATGCTTGACTGACTATCTTGTTTGTCTCCTTATACCAACCTTTACTAACTGAATAACTGATTAATACTAATGACAATCCATTAATTCTCAAATAGAGATAACAATCTCACAATTAAAGAATGCAAGGATGTTCTACTAGTTGACTAAGATGCATGTGACAAGTGGTTTGCAATATTTTTGGAATTTTAGTGAGACATGGCATAGAAAGTCAGAGCATGATGGGGTGGGAACATGTGTAATTTGAGCTCTTTCTAGAGAGGAATTTAAGGAAAAAGGTGGTGTAGTGTTAATAAATGCAAAAACAATTGTGCAATGGTGTAACTCTACAATGGCACTAGGTAATGCAAGTAAGTCTATGTGCTTCTAGATATTTTTAGTTGATATGTGAATCTAACATTGAAAAATATCTATATTGTTGTACACTTATATGATCAAGTGTCATTCATTCATTTAGAAGTTAAATTGCAGCATCATTATCCAGCCTTCTTTAACCTCAAACTCCCTTTTGCAAGTCACTTTTCCTTAACACCTACAAACACCAAAGGTTGATTTTTTGACCCATGGGACTTCCCCACCCTTGGAAACATAATTTTCAATTCATTTATAACACATAAACATCTATGGAAAACCCCACAAGTAATGGTCCTTCAAACTAATACTCTATCCATACAAATTATCTTAAAATCTAGTAACCATGTAGAAAAAGAAGAAACCATGTACCTTTTGACTTAGATCACATAAGAGAGAGTTCAAGACACTTTTAGATACTAATTAAAAATTATTTAACATATCTCAAATTAAATATATGGTTCTTTGGAACACTTGAATAAAAAATGGATTGTTCAACCATGGTATTCTTTAGATCAACAAACTTAGTGTTTTGGTCATAAATTCTCGTAGAAAATTCAAATCTAAAATGTAATCACCTTTTTGAATAGCCTTTTAAAAAAATTACACTATATATGGAACTTAGGTAAGGTTTCTTTGGAATAAATGGCTATAAAATGGATTGGTATTGCTTCTGTAAGAATAAAAGAGTACAAGCAATCCACCTAGGGCATCACTATATTGCCCCTAAAAATCATCCAACATGGATACAACCTTTGAAATAATAAAGTATACTTTTTAAAATTGCAAACTACCAATTTGTAAGGGATTCCAATAGTAAAAAGAAGAGAAACCATTAATTTTATATGTAAATGCTTGGCATCCTTACAACAACATTGAAAATTTTTGCAACTTTTACAAAATTGAACCCAAGAGATACTCTAAGACTCAATACTACTACAAACAAGTTCAAAATGGTCTTTTAGACCTTATTACAACCTTGAAACATCAATTTTAGACTCAATGCTCAATATTTCCTCACGGAGGCATGAAGAACATTGGGTGCTCCTGCACCATACACCCATTGGGTCTACAATAACTTTATACTCTCTAGGATTTTAATTTCACTTCAATTTGGATACTCTTACTAAAATTTCCCTTTGTTGTAAAATGAGGAGTGAGACTACCTTGCCAAAGGTTTCAATGAACTCAAGGGACATCATTGGTAGGGTATGTCACTAAGCATTCCAGCATGTTGAGAGGAAAAGTGGGATCTCGCATATGGTAAACCCACCCAAATGAATATGATTAAGATATCGGTTCATGCCCATAACAAAAAAAACATGATGTGGGCTACTTGGCAACTTTTCACTAAGTGCATCTGACACTTTTTCATCAATAGAAAAAATGTTTCCCTACAAAATTTATTTTAAGTCTTCAAAAAATGAGACAGGTTATTGTAGGGGGGCCTAACATGACCCTATAGATTTAAATGGATCATGTGCAAGTTCCACAATTTGCATGAAATAGTCCCTAAAATTTTGATGGATTTTTGCACTTAGGGTACACAAGGGACATCACCGATAGGGTATGTCTTTGATAATTTTGGAATGTTGAGAGGCAAAGGGGTACCACACATAGGGTAAACCTTCCAAACTAGATGTGATCAAGGTGTTGGTTCATGCCCACGGTGAATAGAATGTGATATCGACTACTTGGAAAGTTTTCACTAAGTGCATCAGACACTTTTTGCACCAACAGAAACATTGTTGCCCTTCAAAAATGACTATAAGTATTCAAAAAATAATATAGGTTACTATAGGGGGCCCTAACATGACCCTATAGATTCAAACAGATCATGCACAAGTGCCACAATTTGCAATAAATCATCCCTCAAAGTTTGATGGTTTTTTGCACCTAGGGTGTACATAAGGGACATTGATAGTAGGGTATGTTGTTGAGCATTCTGGAATGCTGAGAGGAAAAGTGGCACCATGCATAGGGTAAAATTGACCAACTATACATGACCAAGGTGTCAATTTGCACCCACGATGAACAAAATGCAATATGGGCTACTTGGTCATTTTTCAATAAGTGCATCTAACAATTTTACACCAACTAAAAAATTGCTTCCCTACAAAAAATGACTCTGAGTCTTCAAAATATGAGACAAGTTATTGTAGGGGGCTTTAAAAACCCTATATGTTCAAATAGATCGTGTGCAGGTGCTACAATTTGTAAGAAAAAATCCTTCAAAGTTTGATGGTTTTTTGCAATTGGGATACACAAAGGAAATTGCTGGTAGGGTATGTCATTAAGAATTTTGGTGTGTCAAGAGGTAAAGAAGGACCATGCATAGGGTAAAACCTCCAAACTAGATGCAAACAAGGTTTTTCTTCATGCTTAAAATGAATAGAGCGTGATATGGGCTACTTGGAAACTTTTCACTAAGTGCATCTGACACTTTTTACAATGACAAAAAAATTGTTTTCTTGCAAAAATCACTATGAATCTTCAAAAACTGAGACATGATATTGTAGGGGGTCCTAACACAAGCCTATAGGTTCAAATAGATCATGCACAAATGGCATTGTTTGCAAAAAATAGTCCCTCAAATTTTGATGGTTTTGTGTACTTAGGATAAACAAGGGACATCATTAGTAGGGTATGCCACTGAGCATTTTGTCTTGCTAAGAGGAAAAGTAGGACCATGCATAGGTTAAAAATTCCAAAGAGACATGAGTGAGGTATCATTTTGTGCCCGTGATGAACAAAATACTATATGGGCTACTTGGGGACTTTTGGCTAAGTGCATATAACACTTTTTGTACTAACAAAAAATGTATTGCCCCACAAAAAATGACTTGGGGTCTTCAAAACCTAAGATAGGTTATTGTAGGGGGGAATAACATGACCCTATAGGTTCAAATAGTTCATGTGTAGGTGCCACAATTTTTAAGAAACAGTCCCTCAAAGTTTATGGTTTTTTGCACCTAGGGTACACAAGGGACATCCTCAGTAGGGTATTTTGTTGAGTGTTCTGTCATGCTAAGAGGCAAAGAGGGACCATTAATAGGATAAAATTTCTCAAAAAAATATCATCAAGGTGTCAGTTCATGCCCACAATGAATAGAACACCATATGGGCTCCTTGGTGACTTTTCACTAAGTGCATCTGATACATTTTACACCAACAGAAAAATTGCTACCCTACAAAAATGACTCTGAGTATTCAAAAACTAAGGTGGGTTATTGTAGGGGGGCCTAACATGACCCTATATGGTCAAATAGGGTAGAAAAACTACTCTTGCACATGGAGTCAAATAAACACTACATGGTGTACTTGAACCACCTATTGCACCCTACAATGCATATTATTTATATATCACTTTAAATTATTCTATAAATAAAAAATTATTTTCTTTTATAAGATATAGGTTATTAATTAATAACATTTCACAAACACAAATAAATATACTTTCATCTTCTCTCCAAAAAAAAATGGTCATTAGGTTATTGGTGAGGGCCATATCCTCTAGAATAGAAGCATGGCATCTACTCCTGCAATGTGTACATGAATGGGATATCAAACCATCCTCATTCACGTCAGTGTCTACACTAGAACATATTCTCTGTAAAGTGGTGCACATACACTCGATGGGATGGTCTGAGCCAAATGGTGCATCTTATAATGATGAAGGTTCTTCAAGTGTTGATCCATCGTCTGGTCCAACTAACTATGTGCCATGCTAAAAAATGACATCAGGTATTGATGGAGCTGCTTGAAGAGTCTTTAACTACATAGACACCTTCAGGAATACTAGGATCATGACATGAACTATGGTTTTATGATCTACACACCTCCTATGTTGTGGGTATACCACTTTGTAAGCCCTAGGACTATCATGTGTTGAGCCTCTACCTCTACCCTAGAATTGGTGGATGTCAAAATAATTCAGCTTCAAGCCAAGGATAAACTCACAATATAACTTTCTCAAAAAATATAGAGGTACCTCCCAATTTTTAAAAGGTGGTTGTTTAAAGACCATATACCACCTATTCCAAAATTATTCTTTCATCCCAACCTGCACACACCAATGTATAGGAAACCTACGTGTATCAATAAGTAGGTTGTTACTAGTTTTAGGATTGGTTAAAAGAGAAAATATGTCATCTTTAAGTATTCCCTTTCTTTTCACCTCATCATATGATAACCCATTACATAAAATGCATGACATATCTCCCTCCATGAACCCCATTTTGTAACCTATCTAAACACCTCATTCACATTTGGCCATTGTTTCTAGGTTGTGGCGAGGGATGAGTGGTGCTCATGACTAGAGAGCCTCAACATATTGACTAATATAGAAATTTGGGTTGTTTTTTGTATTAGGAAATTGATAAGATCCTCATGTGTGGCATGTACATGATATACCAAAGGACTCAAATGGTTTTTGGGTGGTGGTGGTTGTTCAAGAGAAACATTTTGAGGATTTTATTTTTGTGGAGTAGCGTCTTGAGGTTTTTTTTTGTTTTTCATGTGCAATTTTTTCAAGGTTTTCTTGTGTTGGTTGTTTAGGAAGAGGTGTTTGTTGTCTCTTTCATTGTTGGGGATAATCTTCAACATCTAACATCAAATTAATAAAAAAAAACTTAAATCAATTAATCAAACCCTACTTCAATTCAAATTCAAAGTAAAACAATAAAAATAATAAATTCTTACCTATTTGACAATGTGGCAGGGTTGTGAATTGTTCTAAACACTAGGAAAATGCAATTGGCAAGAGAACACACTCATATTTTATGATTTTGGAACCCTCTTAGCCACTGTAATGCCATTTTTGGTGTTAAAAATGAGCATTGGTTCTGGCTTTTAAAAAAACTTATAGTTCTTTATAATTCATGTGGGTTATGAAGAACTTATAGTTCTTCATAACGCATGTGGGTTATGAAGAATTTTTAGTTCTCCATAACTTGCACACATTATGAAGACCTTATATATTTTTTAATTGGTTTTTTAAGGCTCAATTTTTTCAAGTCTAAATGTTTTGAATATCAAATATCCCACACAAGTTTTTTAAGATTTTGAGTTTTTTTTCATTTGGCCACTTTTCTGACCAGCAACTTGGTGCACTTACCCTCTTACCAATTCCTTTCTTTATCTGAACTTGATTTAATATAGAGAGTGCATTACTCACTACTTCTCTTCAATAGATATGTGAGACATTTCCTTCCATCACCATAGTCCTTTCAGTGTCAAGAATATATTTGTTCATTTTCTCTACAATTCTATTTTGTTATGGGTTTGTGGAGCTAACATTTGTCTCTTTTTTTCATGCTTCTCATAGTTTTCATTAAACTCTCCTAAAGTAAATTCTCCACCTCTGTTTGATCTCAGACATTTTAGCTTCATTCTTGTCTCAGTCTCAACCATATCTCTAAAGATATTGAATTTACAAAATTCTTAAGATTTTTTCTTTATAAATGTAACCCACATTATTATTGAGTAATCATCAATGACAAATAGGAAATATTTATGTCCATAATAACTCCTAGTCCTAGTAGGACTACATAAATTTGTATGCACCAAATCTAACAATCCACTTGAGCAATATGTCTGACTTTTAAAAGTAGATTTAGTTATCTTACCCAACTGACATTTCTTACATATCATATTAGAAACCTTCAACAATCTAGGAAAGTCTCTCATAGCATTTTCAGTGCCTATTTTCACAATACTATCATATTTTACATGATAAAACCTTTTGTGCCACAACCAACTATCACCAAATTTTGTAATCAAAAATCTATTATTTATGCTATTCAAATAAAATACATTACCTCTGGTCTTACTACCTAATGCAATATCATTTCAAAAACTTTCTAAGATTATCGATTTTCAATCCTTGAATTGTAAGTTGTAACCTTTATCAACAACCTATCCAACACTCAAAAGTTTATGCTTCAGTCCTTCAACATATAAGACATCATTAGTATTTTTCTTACCATCAAGTGTAATCAAACCTATTCCTTTGATAAATCAAGGAGTATTGTCACCAAATATGACAACACCACCATCATACCTTTCTAATTTCACAAATTTTCTCTTATCTCTAGTCATGTGATGTGAACAACCACTATCTATTACCCATTGATCTTTTATTTCAACACGTGCAGCTAGGACCTTTTCTTCATTAAAGAAGGTAGGATTATCTTCTCTAATAGAAATGAACATAATCTCATCTTCACTCTATTTAGACTCATCATTAGTTACACCATCAGTAAGAACTAGATAAAAAATCTTATGATATATAGGATAAAACTTTCTAGACTTATGCTTATGTAGTCTTTCAGGACATCTAGAGGAAACATGAACAATATTATTACATGGAAAAAATTTCAAAGGTAGCTTCCCTTCATACTTGCCTAATCCCTTATGCACTCTCCTTCTAATTAATGCTTTTAGATCTTCCATCTTTCTCTTCTCATATTCAATTTCTTCCCATTCCTTAGCATATCTAGATCCATACTTGGAAGAACTTTTATGAGATTCATACCCTTTCTTATCTTTATAAATAGTGGATTTAAATGTAGATTCAATTTGAGGAAGACTATCACCAAATATAGTCATTTCAAAAGAAGATAACTTACAAACCAATGTATCCCTTGTTACAGTAGTCATGGTCTTGATTTATTCAATAGAAGAAAATTTTTTATCATAAGGAGGAAAGGATCTTAGGATCTTTGAAACAATTCCATCTTCATTGATCTTTCCACCAGCACTTTTGATTGTGCAAATAGTTTTGGCTTCCTTCTCAACATAGACTTGATTATTTTCATCCTGAAAGATTCTGACTTTTGTTTTAGGCTCTGCAGCTTCTCTTTCTTCACAAATGTGTCTCCTTCATGTAAGGCTTCCAATTTTGTTGATATATACTATGCAGCCTATAAATCCATAAAATTTGTATATTTGGCATCTGATAAGGTGATCGACAAAGATTCTTTTTATCTCAAGTTATATTGAACTTCCTTCTTTTCATTAGTGGTAGTAATAGATAGATCTTCATGAGGTGTATTTTTTCTTTATGATTTTCCAATAATATTCTCCAATGCATCTCAAATGTGTGATTATCTAACTCTTCCATAGAGCATAGTTTGTTTCTTTAAATCTTGAACTCTTCTTCTTAAAGGGTTCCATCTGGGTCACCTCAAGTGGGAAAGCTTTAAAAATAGGACTTAACTCTAATAAAAATTGTTAGAAATAATGAAGTACACAAATGAGAGGAGGGGGGGTGAATTAGTTGTTTCTATTAATTTACAAACTTTACCCAATACTTAACCATAAAACTTAGATCATAATGATAAACATTAAAGCATTGAACCACAAAGCATAAGAACACATAACACCAAATTGTTTTACGTGGAACTTAGTTAAGGACAAAACCATGATGGGGATCAAATCCACAAGATAATGTACACTAGTAAATTAACCCTATTATAGGTGCAAAGGGGAATGCACATGCATTCAGGCTCAATTGTCAAATACAATAGAGGGAAACAACCTTGAGAATACAGCAAGGGCTACAACCCCAAAATGTACCACAATCCACTGTGGAATCCACTGATTTATGAACTGACTGATAGAATCTCTGATATGCTAATACAAATTTGATGAAGTACAACAAATATTTATCTCAATTATAGATTCCACTCATACCTCTTCATAAAATCTCTAATAAACATGTGTAAATCAACTCGGTCTCTATACAATTACAATTTATTAAATATTTATATACATTTTCATTTCCTTAGAAACATGAAAAAGGTTTGCATAAACCTTAACTCCTTAATTACAAATATTTAATCAATTTTAATACAAATATTAATGTTATTTAAGACATGTCTGAAAGGATATTGTTAGGACCCAAATCTCCATGCATGAACATGCTTCAGATTCATGAATCACACCAAAAACCTTTGTAACATGATATCTCACCAAGTCTTCCAAGAACAATAAAACATCAACATGTCACAAGAAAAATATTGAATCTAATCAAATAGCCCAATGTGATCAAGAAACACAAGTAGGACATAATGTATAAAAATTGGCAAGAAACATGAAATTCCACATCAATAACATAAGAAACGCTATCTCATAATTTATAATTGTCTTTGCACTTCTCAACAAGAACACCAAGAATCATCCTCTGTTACACGAGCAAGAAAATTATCTTTCTAGCATCCAAATCATGAACCATTTAAGATGAGGACACACATCCATGTCCTAAATTGACCACCAGGTTAGCAACCAAAAATTTTACATAATCAATCCTCATTAATCCAAAAATTGCAACGTTGTCACTTCCTGGGCAACCAAAACGTAGTCTCTGATAAATCACTTGAAACTCACTCAAAACACAATGTGAACCTCTAAAGATTTTAAAAGATCAAGAAAAAACATTCCTCAACATATTTTAAGTTGCACAACATCTTATCCTCAATACAGTAGCCAAACTGATCCAAACACTTTGTTGAACAAACCAGGAACACTATCCAAAATAAGGAAATATGTTGACATCAATGACAAAACATTGATGTCAGTACAAATATGCAATATATCTTAGAAATCTCCAACACTTGGTTTCTATCTCCTAGCCTAGGGGAGTGGGCCTATTGGTCCCATATGGTTGGTTGGTTAATATTTATTATATTGAGGTATGATTCATGGTTCCATGGATGATTCTAGCACATGTTCCTTTCAAGATTTGCAGTTGAAGACTTTATGTTTTATCATGTATCTTGTTGAGATGTACTTGATGTAAAATGTATTTGTGTAATTGTAAGCTCCTAAAGGGAGACACTTGTATATGATGTTATTATGTAGAATAATTCAAGGCAATGTAATAGGAAGGGGTAGTTCTATGTGAAATAAAAGAAAAGGATTGTGTTGTAATTCTATATGTTACAAGGATTAAAGAAGTGGATTATGTTATTCATTGATAATCCTTTACTCTCTTATGCTATTATTCTATAAAGAAAATGAAAATAGGTATAGTTGTGTTTATTGTACTTAGGTAAATGAGTTTACCTTCTAATGTTCAAAAGGAATTACTAGGAAATGATAAGAATAGTAATGAAATTGTAACTAATGGATAACTATGAATTGTTAGTATTAATGAATGAACTTAGATCTAGCTCATGTTGATGTATTGAAAGAATTGATATTTATTGGTTAATGGTCATAGAATAATAATAGGGAATGGTGGATCAATAAGTGAATGGGTAGACAAATGAATGGTTGTGTTATTAATGCAATAAAATGGTAACTTGACTAGATGAAATATCATCATGTTAGGAAAGAATATAATGTTATATTTTTCTTTAATTTTTAAAGTAATGAAACGAGATAGTAAATTAATTAGTTTCAATGGATGGTTAATTTATAACTATGGAAAAGAGTAACTAGGAATATTTTATTGGTTCACTAAAATGAACCTAGAGCAATAAAGGTTCTTAAGTTAAAGAATATCTTAATAAATGAGTAAATAGTTAGAAAATATTATTAAAAAAATAACGTTAGGGAACCTGTGGAGGACATAGGTTGATTTAGTTTTTAACTAATATCCTTAGCTGCATTGCACTTCAAGTTAGATGATTTTTTTTTAAAACATTACCCACATCTTTAGTGTTTAAAAGCCTTGTCCTTTTGGGTTCCCTGGCAGAGTGTTACAAAACAAACTAAAATTTGGTTTGTGGGTCCTAATCACCTAGTAGATGTGAGATTAAGATAGACAACTCATTAGAAATATTGGGACAATATTATGAGGCCATAAAAAGGTCAAATATGGAGTAGGAAGTGAAATTAATTATTTTATTGTAGGGAAAATAGAGGAGAAACACTTAGAAATAAGGGCCTAACTCAATTTCAAGAAAGTTTGAAGAGATTAGAGGATCCATATTCAAATTTAGTTATGTATTAAGTGCAATCATGAAGTCCTAATATGCAATCTATAATGAGAACACGCTAAGGTAAGTGTTAAATAATAATGAAATTGCAGACCATTTAGGTACACTTACAATTTACAATGATACATTTAGCCACCACTTTAGTGGTATATGACACTATGTGCATATGCAAGATAAAGTAAAAGAAATTTATAAATAGAAGGGATATGCCGAATCCCCCAGTGTGCAATTCCTAGAAGAAAATATTAGGAACCTCAATCTGCAAAACCACATGTTAGTGAAAACCATAAATCACTTAGGGATTACTAAGATAATAATGAAATTCATGGGTGTCGATATGGCCCCCTTGTTTCTACTTACTATTAGGAAGGTGAAAAAAGGAATCATGTATATCGTAGAAAATTGTGATTGCAAATAGTGTTGAAAAATTCTTATCAAAATTATTCAACATGAACTTTGAATGTGTTGGAAACTGCAATTGAAGCAATTTTTGTATTGTCATTGATGTCAAACCTTAACTGGTAAGATAGTTTCTATCTAAGAAAGTACTATATCTATTGATTCATGAGAAGGATTAGGGAAAGGGTGATAATAATAGAACCTAGAGAAAGGTTGAGTTATTTGATACTTCAATGAGTACTTAATTATGTGGCACAATGATAAGATAATGTATTGTTTATCTAAGTAAGAAGCAAGACTGAACAAGAAGGCTTAACCAAGAAAAAGTGAAGAAATCTAGTTTAAGCTGAGTGATGTTAGTGTCGACTAAGCTAGTATATGCTAAGTAAATTCAATGTTGACTGAACATCAATTTATTGTTGAGGGAGAGAGCATTAGCTGAGGGAAACATTTTGAAGAGATGACTGAGCTACGCAGTGATGACCGAGGAGATGAACACAGTATTGACCGAGCATGAGTAATTTACATTTGAGGAAAAATTTAGATTCCTAACCGACTTAGTTGAATTCTTGGATTATGTAAATTTTGTTGACTTTATTAATTGACTGTATGGAGTATTTAATGCAAAGTAAACCATTTTATTGTGATTTCAATAAAGAGATTGAAGATGTTTCTAGAAGGATTGATGAAGAACATAAATGATAGAAGGATTCGATGAATCTGACATAAAACCTAAGCTATGGAGGAGATTAAGTAGCAAAAGATGGATCTACCTATTGAAGAGGTATTAAAGAAACCTAAGTGTGAGGTTAAACAGCATGCTGGAGTTGCTGATGTTATTGACTAAAAAAGAAGAAAGGATGAAGGTGAAGGAGTTGATCAGAGTTGTGATTGCTTGAAGGGATTTCCTAGAAGATCAGTGATGGAGATGGAAATGGAACTCAGTCAATAATCCAACATATATGTGATAACTGGATCTTTTATTTGCAAAGTGAGTTGTATGTTTTCAGATCAAATACTACTATTAATTTCTAACCATTGTATCGGTCCAAATCCTTTAATCAAGGTTGACCTAAAAGTTATTGTTTAAATCCTTTAATCAAGGTTGCATTCTAATGGAATGTACTTAAGTCCTCTAACAAGGTGCACTCCTAACAGGGTGGTTGAAATCCTTTAACAGGGTCACACCTAGCAGTGTGTATGTAAACCTTTGACAGGGTTGGCTTTTCACAGAGCTCACTTCAGAAGAGTGAAAATATCAGTAACATGTTACAAAGTGGTTTTTCCCAAATTGTGTTTCCACTATAAATCCTGGTGTCAATACTTGTGTGAATTTTTTGGTGTGAAAATTTCTATGTTTTGCAAGTTAAATAGTGTTGGATAGTGGACTACATTGTTATATGTTTCCGGCATACATTCTATAATGACCGAGTAGTGTTGGTTATTAGATATGAGTTTTTGAAGTGTTTAAAAGTTTGATTGATACATCTAGACCTGAGAACAACTAATTCACCCCCCCCTCTCTATTGTTCTAAATCATGTTAACATTTGGTATTAGAGTAGTTGATGCTTACACATAACAATTTTGAAGGTACTTGAAGAAAATGATCAAGATGTATAAAAGGGAGGTACCAAATTTGAATAAGGAGAACTTCCTAGCATGGAAAAGTCTCATGAAACTGCATCTATCTAGTATTAGTGATAGTGAAATATTATGTTGAACATGACTATGTTACACCTATTGTACCTTTGACTACTGAGGAGATGAGAGATAAATAGGAACACAACCAAGAAATGTTGGAGATTGCATCTGCTTTAAGCTACCCAAAATTTGAAGACATTAAAGATTTCACAAATACAAAGAAAATTTGGGACACTCTTGAAAATATCTATGGTGGTGACATAAATGTACTAAGGGAAAAATATGAAATCCTGAGAGGTAAGTTTGATGAAATGAAAATGCAAGAAGGTGAAAATATTGCTCAATATTATGGTATAATCAAGGAGGTAGTAAATGCTATTAGGGGAGCTAATGGAACTATTGAAGATGAAACTGTTATTGGAAAGGTATTAAGAACTTTGCTTCCTATATATACCATCATAATTTCAGCAATTCAAGAATCTAGATATAACCCTGGTAATGCTCTAACACTGGAAAGTCTTGTCGATAAGCTTACTGCTTTTGAGATTTCTAACTATGATAACTACACTGTTACTAATGTCGAATCTGCATTCAAGTCACAAATGGTTTTGCATAAGTCTAAGAGGGAAAAAGAAAAGTGTATAAGTGATAGTGAAAGTGATAGTGACACTTCTGATGAGGAACTAGAGGATCTTGAAGCTCTTATGGCCAAAAGATTGAAAAGAGGAAAATGCAAATATAAAGCTAAACTTCCTATCATATGTTTTTCATGTAACAAAGTTGGCCATATAGCTGCAAGATGTCCTGATAGGGATGACAAGGATGAGGAAAGAGAAAGCAAGTACAAGGATAAGAGAGGAAATAGAGGTTACCAAAGGTACAAGGACTACAAGGATAAAGGTAAGAAATCTTGTTACATTGCTGAAGAAGAAACTGACATTGATAATGATGATTTTGAAATTGAAGTAGTTTATATTGCTATGAAAGATGAGTCTAATGAAGATGATAAAACTTCACTTGTTTCTTATGTGAGAAAAAGTGATAAATGGATTATTGATAGTGGTTGCTCACACCACATGACTAGTGAAAAAAGTAAATTTGAAACTCTAGATCATTGCAAAGGTGGAAGTGTTAAGTTTGGTAATTATGCACCATGTCCTATAAAGGGTAAAGGATTAATTAAGTTGTCTGATAAGATCACTTGTGAAAATGCTTATTGGGTTGAAGGTCTTAACTATATTTTTCTAAGTGTTGCACTGCTTAATAGCACTAGTTACTAAGTGGAGTTCATCACAGAAAGGCTAAAATATTTGATGCCACTATTGAACTGATTGGAAGTGGAGAAAAAAATAGAGGTAATTTGTTCTATCTAAATCTGTCTGAAGAGACATGCTTGATTGCACAATTTGATGATATATGGTTATGGCATAAGAGGCTATGCCATGTTAACTTTGACAATCTAGTAAACATTAGTAAAAAGAAGAAAGTTAGAGGTTTTCCTAGATTGAAGAAACCTGATAATGTGATGAGCCAACAATGTTAGTTGGGTAAAATGACAAAGTCTAGTTTCAAGAGGAAGACTTTTAATTCTAAAAATGCTTTAGATCTAGTTCATACTGACCTTTGTGGACCTATGGGTGTAAAAAGCTATTGTGGTGCTAAATACTTTATTCTGTTTGTTGATGATTACACTAGGATGATGACTGTAATGTTTTTAAAACAAAAATATGATGCATTTCAGTTGTTTAAGTGGTATTTGGCTAAGGTTGAAAAAGAAATAGCTAGAAACCTAAAATGTCTGAGATCTAACCGAGGTGGATATTTTATATCAAATGAGTTCAATCTATTCAAAAATGATAGAGGAATCAAGAGATAGCTATCTGCACCTAGAACACCTCCATAGAATGGTATAGCTAAGAGAAGGAACAAATCTATCATGGATATACCTAAAACACTAATGATTGAGAAGAATGTTGCACAAAAGTATTGGAAAGAAGTTGTAAGTATAACTATTTATACCTTAAACTAAGTGCAAATCAGAAAAGGTACAAATGTTACACCTTATGAATTATGGCACGATTATGCACCTAATGTAAAATACTTTAGAATCTTTGGGAGAAAATTCTATATATTAAAACATAATAGGAATGGAAAGTTTGACGCAAAAAGTGATAAGGGCATATTCTTAGGTTATTCCACAAAGAGTAAAGCTTACAAGTGTTTGAACTCTAACACTAACAAAATTGTGGAAAGTGTAAATGTGAAGGTTGACAAATATGCAGAGAAAAATGAACAGGAAAGAAAAAGAGAACCTAAAGATTATAGATCTTTTTTCTATATAGAAGAAGGAGAGGCAAGTAACACACTAGCACCTGATGCAAAGTCATGGGTAAGAAATGTCGAGCATTAGGGAGATAACACCAAGCGATAGGAGGATGCTGTTGAGCATCAGGAATAGGTTGTCAAGAAATCAGAGGCTGAATCTGATAATCTTATTGATGAACTTGAAGAGCAAGGAGAAAAGAAATCTAAACCTACTTTGGCACAGTATGTAAGAAGACATCACAAGCCTGAGAAAATTATTGGAGATAAAGAAACTAGAGTTCTGACCAGAAGCAAGTTAAAAGATCCTACATGTTTATTATGTGAGTTTGAGCCTAAGAAAACAAAGGAGGCATTATAAAATGAAGACTGGATTCAAGCTATGAATGAGGAGATAGACCAGATAGAAAAGAATGATACCTAGACTCTGGTGCCAAGACCAAAAAACAAAAATGTCATTGGAACAAAATGGGTATTCAGAAACAAGCTTAATGAACATGGACACATCACAAGGAACAAAGCAATTCTGGTATGCAAGGGTTATGCACAAGAAGAAGGAATAGACTATGGGGAGACATTTTCCCCTATAGAAAGATTAGAAGGAGTGAGAACTCTACTTGCATATGTTGCTCTCAAAGATTTCAAGATATACCAAATGGATGTCAAGTCTGCATTTTTTAATGGTATATTAGAAGAAGTGTACATTGAGAAACCTAAAGGATTTCTTGATCCAGATAAGAGACATATGGTTTTCAAGCTAAACAAGGCATTGTATGTATTAAAGCAAGCCCGCAGAGCATGGTATGAGAGGCTGCACAATTACCTGATATAGATTAGATTTTCAAGGACAAATGACAATAGCAATCTGTACATGAAAGATGAAGAAGGTAAATGGATTTTGTTAGCTAAGATTTTTGTAGATGATATCATATTTGGAGGACAAGATGCCCTATGTAAGAAATTTTCAAATGAGATGAAAAATGGGTTTGAAATGTCTATGTTTGGTGAGATAAAATTCTTTGTTGGTTTGCAAGTCTATCAGATCGAAAAAAGGTATTTTTATCACATAGTATAAATATGTCAAAGAGATACTAAAAACTTTTGGTATGGAGGATTCAAGGCTAGTAAGTACTCCCATGGCTACTAGATAGAAATTGTCTAAAAATGATGATACTATAGAAGTAAACCAAACCTTGTATAGATCCATAATTGGAAAGTTGCAATATGTTGTTCACAGCAGACTGGATATAGCCCTAGCAATTGGGATTGTGGCAAGATTCTCTGCCAATCCTAAGGAAAGTCATATGATGGCTATGAAGAGGATAATGAGATATTTGAAAGGGACATAAGACTATGGACTATACTACAAGAAGCATGAGAAATTTGAACTGAGAGTCTATACTGATGCAGATTGGGTAGGAAATGTTGATGACAAAAAAAGTACTAGTGGTGGAGCTTTATTTCTTGGACAAAGATTTGTTTCCTGGACAAGCAAGAAACAAAATTGCATTTCCCAATCTACAGCTGAAGCTGAGTATGTAGCAGCTGCAGTGAACTATTCAAATCTGGTATGGATTAAGCAATTGTTGAAAGGCATGAAAGAGGAGATCACTGAACCAGTTGTCATATACTGTGACAACACAAGTGCTATCAACATATCAAAGAACCTAGTGATGCACACAAAGACCAAACATATTGCTATCAGGTATCATTATTTGAGGGAATTGGTACAAGATAAAGAGCTAAATTAGGGGTGCTTACCCTAACTGAGGCTGCCTAGTCAAGCTAGGAACACTACATCAAATGTGCTGCATAGAGTATCTGACAAATTGATGTAGAAAAGGTCAAACTTTAGGAGCGTCCTAGAGTTTTGAAAAATACAACAAAGCTATAATTAGTCATAAGAAAGATGACAAAGGGATAAATATTGTTACTAAACTAACAAGATGAAAACACATACAAGAGGAAATCATTCAGAGAATCAGAGGAAAAGAGACACACAAAAGAATCAGAGGGAGTAAATGTGCGGAAGGTCAAGCAAGCTAGGATAAGTGATTTAGAATCAGAATGAAGCCAAGGATATTAAAAATATATTTATGATGAAATGACAAAGTTTTGGATTGGTTGGTGAATCATGTGTTATTCATATGGTGTTGCCATCAATGCCAAAGAGGGAGATTGTTGGAAAATGCAATTGAAGAAATTTTAGTATTGTCATTGAGGTCAAACCTTAACTAAAAAGATAGTTGCTATCTCAGAAAGCACTATATCTATTGATTGACAAGAAGGATTAGGGAAAGGGTGATAACAATAGAACCTAGAGAAAGGTTGAGTTATTTGATACTTCAATGAGTACTTTATTATGTGGCACAATGATAAGATAATGTATTGTTTATCTAAGTAAGAAGCCAGATCAAAAAAGAAGGCTTAACCAAGAAAAATTGAAGAAATATAGTTTAAGCCGAGTGATGTTAGTGTCGACTGAGTCAATATATGCTGAGTAAATTTAGTGTTTACCAAACATCAGTTTATTGTCAAGGGAGACAACATCAGCTGAGGGAAATAGTTTGAAAAGATGACCGAGCTACACACTGATTATTGAGGAGATGAACACAGTATTGACCAAGCATCGGTAATTTACATTTGAGGAAGAATTCAGATTCCTAGCCAACTTAGTTGAATTCTTGGATTATGTAAATCATGTTGACTTTATTAATTGATTATATGGAGTATTTAATGCATAGTAAACCATTTTATTATGATTTCAATAAAGATATTGAAGATGTTTCTAGAAGGATGGATGAAGAACATAAATGATGGAAGGACTCGATGAATCTGACCTAAACCAAAGATCTATAGAGGAGATTAAGCAACAAAAGATGGATCTACCTATCAAAGAGGTATTAAGGAAACTTAAGTGTGAGGTTAAATAGGATGCTGGAGTTGTTGATGTTATTGAATGAAAAAGAAGAAATGCTAAAGGTGAAGGAGTCGATCAAAGTTGTGATTTCTTGAAGGGATTTCCAAGAAGATTAGTGATGGAGATGGAAATAGAACTCAATTAGTAAGCCAACATATATGTGAGAATTGGATCTATTATTTGCAAAGTGAGTTGTATGTTTTCAGATCAAATACTATTGTTACTTTCTAACCATTGTATATGTCCAAATCCTTTAATCAAGTTTAACCTAACAATCATAATTTAAATCCTTTAATGAAGGTTGCATTCTAATGGAATATACTTAAGTCCTCTAACAAGGCACACTCCTAACAGGGTGGTTGAAATCCTTTAACAGGTTCACACCTAGCAGTGTGTATGTAAACCTTTGACAGGGTTGGCTTTTCACAGAGCTCACTTTAGAAGAGTGAAAATATCAGTAACATGTTACAAAGTGTTTTTTCCCAAATTGGGTTTCCACTATAAATCCTGGTGTCAATACTTGTGTGAATGTTTTGGTGTGAACATTTATATGTTTTGCAAGTTAAATACTGTTGGATAGTGGACTGCATTATTATATGTTTCTAGCATACATTCTATAATGAGCGAGTAGTGTTGGTTATTAGATCTGAGTTGTTGAAGTGTTTTAAAGTTTGATTGATACATTTGGACTTGAGAACAACTGATTCACCCCCCCTCTTTTTTGTTCTAAATCATATTAACAGAATGTCCCAAACTTTATCTGGACAACTAGGACACTGAGTCATGGTTCAAACACAATAAATGGTGTTGAAATCAAAGCTTTCTAACTCAATTTATGACCAATTGAATGATTGCATGTATTAAATGACCTAAAAGAGTTAGTAAATAGAAATTAAAAAAGTAACCTAAAAGTAAGTGACTTAAATAAGAGGATTACCTTTTTGAAAGTGTCTTTTTCATTACTATCTTTTTCTTTTTCTTGTGAAGGAGGAATAAGATGTTGAGGAGAAAGATGATTGAACCTAAATAGATTGAGAACATGAGACATGCCATGCAAGATTAGACACCACTTGATGAGGTATGCCTCAAATAACGTATTCAACTTTCTTTCCCTATATTTTGACTTTCGATATTAGGTTAGCATGCATTGTAGACCTGTTGAGTTAGCTTGAACCTTATGAGTCATAATATTCCTAGAAAGTCAACCTATTCCAAAAAAAATTGGCATGTACCCTAAGATTTGACATGTCCCTAGAAAGTTGACCTATCCCTAGAAAATTGACCTATCCTAGAAAAATTGACACATACTAGAAAATTTGACCTATCCTTGGAAAGTCGACATGTACCAAGAGTCCATATTTTTAAATTTTCTAATGCAATTGTGTTTTGATATATTGCTTGTATTCTAATATTATTTCATTAATTTGCATGATTATAGGAGAAACTTATTTTGCAAGAGCACTAAGGTGTGAAGATTATGTCATTCCTAAGAGGATAAATAGGAGATCTTAGTTCTATAGATATGGATCCACTTAGAGATGTGAGCCTCTATTGGGTATATTAGTTACGGAGCATGAGATATCATAGTACTATTCTTATGGTTCTCATAGAGAGATGAGATGAGGATACCTCAACCTTCCATCTTCCTACCAAAGATATGACCATTACACTAGAGGATGTTTATCATATCATGTGGTTACCTATCAATGGGATGATAGTCAAATGTGTCACATCACAGTTAGATGTAGAAGTTTCCAGAGATTAGTTATATTTCTTGGGCCATTCTCACCTTGATGATCAAAATTATAAGATATCCTTATAGTTTCTTTTGTATGCATTAGATGATATTCCTATTCTACAAAAGATGTTGATTTATACTATTGTAGTGATAGTGACTCCTAATTGTAGAGGGACTACCTTTCTTTATCCTTTGACGCATATAGTAAAGAGTATGGAGGATCATTATACTATCTATTTGTGGGTGAGTATGATGACACACCTATATTATGAGTTTGGTATCAGCATAAGATGCTTACTACTTGCACACTACTACAGGTATGGATGATTAAGAATATTACTTGTACACATCCTATCATATTTCCCATTGAGATATACCCTATAGATCCTCATGTATTTTCATATCCATTGAGAAATATATGGTAGTGGGGAGATTTTTTGTACTATAGATTTACTATGGATCAACTTTAGGTAACTGATATCATATAGAGATTGCATCAGTGGATGTTGATATGGAAAAATATGAGTCATTAGGTCATATGTATGCAGAGGGATGGGTGCTTAGAGTGGAGGCATGGTTATATTTTAGTTCCCTTCTATTTTGATATATTGATAAGGAAATTCATCTTCCCATGGGGTGTTCCTCGAGCAATTTTCATCTATTCTCATGGGCAATGCTACATTTAGAGACATGGGGCCCAACCAAGACCCACTCTTGATAAGATAGAGGATACATAATCATTTGAAAAGGAGGGAGAATATTTTCATGTGTCACCTACTATATTTTATGTTGGAATGTTGAGAGAGTACCTTAGTTATACTAACATTCATGGAATGAGACTCATCTATCTAATGGATTTTCCTATGGGAGACCTGAGACCATGTATTATGGAAGGTATAGAGGTAGATAAAGATGAGGAGCATGTTGAGGAGTAGGAGTGTGATGAAAAGCCTAGAGATGAGGTAGAAGAGACACCCATAGGAGGTTGTTGGAAATTTAGCTGAGTTGGTTACATAGATGTTCTCATTATGGAAACATATGATCTACATGAAGATCACACAGGTCAGAGAGCTAGTATGTTAGAGCGCAATGTGAAATTGTCTAAGTATGAGACAGTGTGTTTTTACCAGTGAACCTGAAGATAGTTTTTGTTTGCGATGTCGACTGGAGTAAGTTCAGTTCTTGTGCACTTGAACATAGACTCTATGGTGACTATTGAAGACTCATCTCAGAGTGCAAGTCAGTATGGTATGTACGGAAGAAGTTATGAAATTTTTTCTAAAGATAGTGTTAAGCCGACATGATAGAATATGAAGACATAATTGGTAAAGAGTTAAGGGATTATTTTGTTTATCAGAATAATGACTTAACAATATAAAGGTATGACATCCTAGATGTTAACCCTTGGATAAATTTATTTTGTAATATGATAGCCGACTGGAAAGTTATTAATCTTAATAACTTGTATAAATGTAATTGTAAATTGTAAGAAGGATATAATGAAGAAATGAATGTATGTAATAGTGATAGTGAAAGAGAAATGAAAATATATTGATGCAAGAAGTATAAGGTTATGTACCTTGACCTATTTTTGTAATCAGTAAATATTGTACATTACTTGTTTGGGCAGTGGGCTCATCTGGTAATCACATTTTGTACTACCAACTCCTAATAGGGTTGAGGCTTCTAACAAGGCCTATAGTCCCTTAATCAGGACTGAGACACTATATGCATGTAATAGACTCCTAAAAGGGTCAACATCCTTAACATGATACTTTTGATTAGTGGATCTTTGTGGGTACCATCCCCATCGGGGTTTTCCCTTGGCCAGGGTTTCCTCAAGAACAAATAATGTGTTATGAGTTCTTTAGTTTTATTGCTATGCATGTTGTTTAGCTTCTTATGTTATGCATGTGTAAAGATAATCTATTATATCCATAATTGGGAAAAAGATAAAGTTTTTAGAAGACTGATTCACCCCCCCTCTTAGTATTCCCTATTTCTAACAATTGGTATCAGAGCCTAGTTACTCAGAAAAGAATCATTCAAGGAAAGCTTAGTAGCTTGAGTAAGATCTCTATGGATATGGATCAACTACATAAGAATCTTGAAGAAGCTCTTGAATAGATTGATATGCTTACTGATGAAAGAGATACTCTAAAAAGAAAATATGATGATGCAAAGAACCTCGTTGAGAAACTGAAAAACAAGTTGGAAGATTTGAAATCTGAAAAGGAATCTAAAGTTTTCATTGAAGATTGTGATGACAATTTAGAAAAAGAAAATGACATCCTTAAGCATGAACTGAAGATAGAAAATCTGAAACTAAGTTTGAAAGATGGAAATAGAAAGAATGAAGCAAATCTAAAATCTGAGAATGAAACTCTAAAGACTAAAAATGAAGGACTAAAATCTAAACTTGGTAAAGTAACATCTGAATTTGAGAAAGTTAATTTTCAGTATGCTAAACTTGAGAAATACAATACAATTGTGAAAGGTGAACTGATTCAATCTAAACAACAACATGAAAGGCTATATTCAACTAGTGAGAAGATTGATGAACAAATATCTTATCAAAAACCATTATATGATAAAAATGGTCTTGGATTCAACACTTTTAAAGCAAATGAAGAAAGCAAGGAACCAGATCTAAAAATGTCTAAAAGCATAGATGAGAAGAAGTCTAATGAAATTAACAAATTGAAGATACACCTAAGGAAGAAGAATCACCTAAGCAAGAGGAATCACCCAAAGGTATGCAAAGAGAATTCAAAGGTAGATGTTTAGCTTGTAATACTATTGGTCATATGAAGAGAGATTGCACAAGTAAGAAATTCAAACATCTTAATGGTTATTGTTATAATTGTCATGATTTTTGACATAGAGCTATTGAATGAAGGAAACTTATATTTATTGACAATAATAATAGTAGTAGAATGTTTAGGAATACTAACAATGTAGATAAGAAACCTACTGAAGATATGAATAGAAGAAATGGAGTAATATGTGTTGGAAACTACAATTGAAGCAATTGTTGTGTTATCATTGATGTCAAATCTTAACTGATAAGACTGTTGCTACTTAAGAAAGTACTATATCTATTTGAGTGTTGCTAAGGGGATAGGAAAGGTTGAGTTATCTTGATACTACAAAGTGTACTTGACTATGTTGTACAATGATGAGACAATGTATTGTTTATCTTAGTAAGATTGAAGACTAAACTAGTAGGCTTGACCGAGAAAAATAGAGAAATCATGTTCAAGCCGGGTGATGTTAATGTCAACCGAGTCAGTATATGCCGAGCAAAATTCTAGTGTTGATCGAACATCGGTTAATTGCTGAGGAAGACAATATAAGCCAAAGAAACATTTTTTAGTAATGACCAAGCTTTCTACATGAAGACTGAGTAGTTGATCACAGTATCGATCGAGCATCAGTATTTTTATATTTGAAGAGAATTCAGATTTGGAGTCGACATTGTTGAATTCTTGGATTATGTAAAACATGTTGCCTTTATTTATTGATTGTTTGAAAGCATTTAATTCATTGAAAAATGTTTTATTGTAAATCTTTAAGAGATTTGAGATGTTTCTAGAAAAGGAGCCAAAGAACATAAAGTAGGTAGGTTCAATGAATCTAACCTAACGCTAAGATCTACGAAGGAGATTGAATGACAAAAGATGAGTTAACCTAATTGAGGAAGTATTAAGGGAACCTAAGCATTAGGTATGTGTGTGCATGGGTGAACAAAGGATGTTGGAAGATCGGTAGATGTTATTGACTATATAAGAAGAAAAGGCTAAAGGAGAAGTGTGGTGATTGCTTGAAGAAAAGTTCCAAGCAGATCAGAGATGGAGATGGAAAAGTTTCAAAGTCAGTAAACCAAAATTTGTGTATGGAATTGGATCTGATATTTGCAAAGTGAGTTGTATATTTTTTAGATCAATACTGTCACTACTTTCTAACCATTGTAACAGTCAAAATCCTTTTAACAGAGGTTGACTTAATAGTCATATGTTTAAATCCTTTGAACAAGATTGCATTCTAATGGAAGGTATATAAGTCCTATAAAAAGGATCACTTCTAACAGAGTGATTGAAATCTTTTAACCAGGTCACACCTAAGAGTGTGTATTGTAACCTTTAAGAGGGTTGGCTTTTAATCGAGCTTACTTCAGAAGAGTGAAAATAATAGTAGCATGTTACAAAGCGGTTTTTCCCAGATTGGGTTTCTACTATAAATCCTAGTGTCAATGCTTGTGTGAATGTTTTGGTTTAAACATTTCTGTGTTTTACAAGTTAGATACAGCTAGGTAGTGGACTGGAATGTTATATGTTTCTATTATTGAATCAGTGATAGCCAAGTTGGTTTTGGTTGTTAGATCTTATTTAAGAAAAAGTTTTTGAAGTTTGTTTTATACATCTAGACTTGAGAACAACTAATTCACCCCCCCTCTCTGTTGTTCTAAATCATATTAACAATTGGTATCAGATCTGTGTTGCTTATTATTGGTGTTTATAGAAATCAAGTTTAAAGGGGCTTGAAGAAAATGATCAGGATGTATAAGAAGGAGGTACTGAAGCTAAATAAGGAAAACTTCCATGCATGGAAAAGCTTAATGAAGTTGCATCTGGTTGATATTGGTGATTTTTCAAAGTACTACATTAAGAATGACTATGTCTCACATGTCACACCTTTGACTGTCGAAGAAATGAGAGCTAAGCAAGAACATAATCAAGCAATGCTAGAAATTGCATCTGCCCTAAGCTATCCAGAATTTGAGTACATTAAGGATTGCACAAGTGCTAAGGAGATG
This sequence comes from Chamaecyparis obtusa, assembly GCA_027943335.1. NCBI lineage: Eukaryota > Viridiplantae > Streptophyta > Pinopsida > Cupressales > Cupressaceae > Chamaecyparis > Chamaecyparis obtusa. The sequence goes on along the minus strand of BSBK01000313.1, from coordinate 97,295 downwards.
TGGGACACTGTTGCAAACATCTATGGTGGTGACATAAATGTACTGAAAGCTAAGGCTAAGAGTCTTAGAGGTAAGTTTGATGAAATGAGAATGCAAGAAGGTGAGAACATTGCACAATATTGTGGTAGAATAAAAGGATTTGTGAATGCTATTAGAGGAGAAAGTGGGACTATTGAGGATGAAACTATAATTGGTAAAGTAATAAAAACTTTGCATCCTATATATGTTATTAAGATCTCAGCTATTCAAGAATCTAGATGTAACTCTACAAATGTGCTTACTTTGGAAAGTTTGGTTGGCAAGCTGACTGCTTTTGAACTCTCTAACCATGATAACTTCACTATTGGTAGTATTGGTAATGTTGAATATGTTTTTAAGTCACAATTAGTTCTAAACAAGTCAAAAAAAGAAAAAGAAAGATGCATCAGTGAAAGTGAAAGTGAAAGTCACAGTGACACTTCTGATGAAGAACTTGAAGATTTAGAAGCTCTTATGGCTAGAAGACTGAGAAGGGGAAAAGGAAAATATAAAGGTAAAATCCCTATTATATGTTTTGCATGTAACAAAGTTGGTCATATAGCTACTAGATGTCCTGATAGGAATGATAAAGATGAAGAAAGAAAAAGAAAACACAAAGATAGAAGAGATGACAAAATCTACCAAACGTGCAAAGACTACAAAGGAAAAGGTAAGAAATCTTGTTACATTGCTGAAGAATAAACTAACACTGATAGTGATGATTTTGAAATTGAAGTAATCTATGTTGCAATGAAAGATGAATCTGATGAGGATGAGAAAACTGCATTGATCTCCTATGTGAACAAGAATGAAAAATGGATTATTGACAGTGGTTGTTCACATCACATGACTGGTGACAAGAGTAAGTTTGAGACCTTACATCATTATAGAGGTAAAAGTGTAAAATTTGGTAATGATGCACCATGTCCTATTAGAGGAAAAGGTTTGATTAAACTGACTGATAAGATCTCTTGTGAAAATGCATATTGGGTTGAAGGTCTAAATTATAATCTACTAAGTGTTTCTTAGCTCAACAGCACTGGTTACCGAGTGGAATTTCATCACAAGAAAGCTAAAATATTTGATTCTACTGGTGAACTGATTGGAAGTGGAGAATAGACTAGAGGTAATTTGTTCTATCTTGACCTATCTAAAGAAGCATGTATGGTTGCACAACTTGATAACATTTGGTTATGGCATAAGAGGCTATGTCATGTTAACTTTGATAATCTGGTAGAAATAAGTAAGAAGAAGAAAGTAAGAGGTCTACCTAGATTGAAGAAACCTGAGCATGTGATGTGCAAGGAATGCTAGTTAGGAAAAATGACAAAGTTAAGTTTTAAGAGAAAATCCTTTACTTCTGATAACATTTTAGATTTGGTTCATACTAACCTTTGTGGACCTATGGGTGTACAAAGTTATTGTGGTGCTAGATATTTTATCTTGCTTTTTGATGATCATACTAGGATGATGCATGTAATGTTTCTAAAAGAAAAATCTAACACTTTTCAATTCTTTAAGTGGTATTTGGCTAAGGTTGATAAGTAGACATGTAGGAACCTGAAATGTCTTAGATCTGATCGAGGTGGAGAATTTATATCAAATGAATTCAATCTATTTTGCAATGAAAGAGGAATCAAAAGATAGATGTCTACACCTAGAACACCTCCACAGAATGGTATAGTAGAGAGAAGAAACAAATATATCTTGGATTGTGCAAGGACATTGTTGATTGAAAATAATGTGGCACAAAAATACTGAAAAGAAGCTATAAGTGTACACACTAAATCATGCACTTCTCTAAGTCATTACTTCCAAGGGAATCCATGAATGGGAAACTTTGAGAAAGTGACCTAGAGCTCCCTAGTCATGGAGTCACAAGGATGTTGATGGTGCTCTCAGCTAGAGCTATTAAAGCATGCAACCTTGCTAGTAAACCACATAATGGGAGATTGAAAGAGACAAGGGCAAGAATGCCAATATCCTCAAGAATCAACAATGGAAATGCAATGCAACTAAGCTAAGAATGAAGATGCAAGCTAAGCTATGGAAATGAAAGTATTACAAGCCTTACTAATTAGGCTATGTGAGCTAATCTAGAGCATAAAGGAAACTAAGCTAGAGGCCATGAAAGCTTAAGCTAAGAATGCAAGAATGAAAGCTAAATGCATGAAGATCTCCAAAGCTCCAAAGTCTCCAAGAAATCCTACAGCATAAGATTAGTATTCAAAAGTTGGGATCTAAGAATGAGAAAAGAGCTCTCCTTTTAAAGGAAATGAAAAGGAATGGACCAAAGAGATTAATAGGAAAAATATTTAATCAAGGGTGGAGCTTGAAAGATGAGCAATCCATGTGCACAAATCTCCTTCAATGAGAAAATAAGAGTTGACTTTTGTGTCCATATGAGACAAAAGGCCTTTTCTTCTTTTTATAAAATAGGAATAATGCTTTATTTGTGCAACTTAGGATAAGAGGAAAAGTGGGGGATTTTATTTAATAAAAGGGGAGGAAATTTCTTTTAAATAAATAAAGACTTTAGGATAAAATGGTTAGCCCAGAGAAAATAATAAAAAAATGATAGAATTAGGATTTGATCAAGGAAATTGATATAATTGAAAAATGTCAATTTTTGAAAATACTAATTCAGGGATTTGATAAATTGCTGAATGGGGGCCCAAAGTCTAGGTGACCATTTTAGGGTGCATACATTTTACCCTCTTTGACTAATGTGAGATCGATTTGGGATCACAAAACAACCCAGATGTGTGTTCGATGAATGGGAACATAGCAAGACCAAGAAAAGCATAAGTTGACAAGGATAAGCTGAAAGACAAGACCAACATACCTGTAAATACAAGATTGTCAAGTTTGAAATAAGAGATAAGAATCTCAAGCAAGGTTTGATTGATAAGATAAATCAAGGATTGAAGTTTGATAGGTACTACCCCCTCGTGATCAAAATCAAAATGCGATAGAGGAGAAATAGTAAATTGATAAATTTGATCAAATCGAACTAAAGATAAGATTCATGATGTAAGATGAAAGATATAAGGATCACAGAACCAAGGTAGATCATTAAGCATGAAATTTTATGCCCCAAGGTTGAATTAGAAGAAAAGAAGTGGGGTGAAAGCGAATGAAAGATCAAAGTTTGGAAAAGGTGAAAAGAAATGGAGAGAAGAAAGAAAACTTTCCTCAAGAAAGAGGATACCTCAAAATCAATCAACTGTTTAAGATGGAAAATTTTGATTGAGATCATGAAAGAAGATAAGGAAATGAAGATCAAAACGTGATCACAGTTGATTAAAAGTCCAAAATAAAGTTGAAGTAAAATCCTCTCAAACTCATAATGCACCCTAAAAATGCAAATTAACATGAAGTCTAAAAATGAAAGCTACATGAAAAGCGGTTTACTTGCAAGGTTACAAAGCTGCTAGACTCTAATAATCATCATCAACCTTTATTGGTAGCATCGCAAGATCATACAATACACACTAGTATAACTATGTGAATCTGAATATGATCTATATCAGATAGGTATGTGGGAATCCCACCTAGGCATCAAAGACATCTAGGTCAAGATGACTAGTGCAGTGAGGTTCCCTAAGTTTAGTATAGTAGGATTATGCTCGCATCAAGACACAAGAAAGTCAAGATGACTATAAGCATGCACTTGTAGAAAATAGTCAAGGATAATACATTGTAGATCCTAGTGTCAAGTGGAACAAGCATAGATGTTCATGACAGTTAGTGCCAACAAAATATACCCGCAAGTAGAAAAAGAAATAAAACATGTCCATGTGCCCCCAGTCTTCTAGCTCGGCATCATCGAAAACTATTAGGGAGAGAACACTCAGCAAAGAAATCATCATAGATAGCACACAAATAAATAAAGTCAAGCAAGTCTCAGTGAGCCAAGTGTTTAAGTGTGTGTGTGTAGGTCATAGAGTCAAAATTTGAGTATTGCATCTACCAGTGAGAAATATCATATCATTCTAGACTGCAGGCAAGATATCTGAGAAGTGTTGAGAAACACTTGACGCTAGGGTAGTGCTGAAAAACACAGTTGGGGGGGTGTTGAAAAACACCATTTGCAAGATGTCCTAAAGATCAACGCATCTTAGAGACCAAAGCTAACATAGTTATGCTTCGTAGACAAAGACAAAGACCAATTCCAAACCAAGGTAACAAGGTCAAGGCATGATGGAGAGAGGCTAAGTGTCGAGGATGCATGCTAAGAAACAAGGGTGCAAAGGCCTCAAGTAGTGCCCATTTCCAGGTTTTCACCACTTGGAGACTTTTTGATTTTTTCAATTTTTTTGTATTTTTGCTACCAAGACACCTATTTCCAGGTTTTCGCCAAGGCACTTTATATATATATATATATATATATTTTATTTTTTTTGAATTTTTTTTATTTTTTTGTATTTTTTCAGGACTTTATATGCTTTTTAGGATTTTTTTAGCATCATATATGAATTTTTTTGAAATTTTTTTAGGATCAATAAAAATATACAAAGGATGCCCCCAGATAGAATGGGCATCAAACTCCCAAGCAAGATCACATCATGTAGTCACAATGTCTATCAAGGTGGAGAACAAGAGGGATTAGCTAGCTCGTGGAAGAGATGGAAGACAAGAGAATGAAGGAGAATGAAGGGAAGAAATCCTCAAGAGTACCCAAGCTAGGGAAAAATTGTCATGTAAAGCACATTTGGACAAGCAATGAAAGGAAAACATAGGATAAGTCACAAAAGCATAATGAAAAAGAAGGAAAGGATGCCGTCCAAAAGAGTAGACATGTCAAGAGGCTTCATAGCATCGTGTTTTACTCTTTTTTAATAGATCAAGACCAAAGGGGAAAAGGATAGAGAAAGGCTAGAATGAATGGAGGAAAATAAATATGAAGGCTAAACATGAATGGAATGAAAACAAGATCATCATAAGATAGCTCACAAGATAGCCAAATGCTCATGTATAGGTCAACATTGTCAAGATCAAAGAGAGAAGATGGAATGGATGAAATATGTAGAACTATGCATGATGCCTGATTGCCAGGTTTTCATCATGGTACTTATCCAAGGCACCACAAGGGAGTGGTTTTCACGATAGGATGAATTTATTTCTCTTTACTTTTGCTACCAAGGCACCTGTTTCTAGGTTTCCACCAAGGCACATTTTCAATTTTTTCATGTTTTTTTTTTTGGAAGAAGGCAAGATTTTTAGATAATGCTCCTTGAAAGGATAAACCATGAGATGCCAAGGATTCAAAATGATATTCTCAAAGATGCTGATAGGGAAAGGAAGATGGAAGAGAAAAATGGAGGTTAAAGTTTTATGTAAAGCGAGTGAGATTGGAAGATAGGAGGAATAGGAAAATGAGGAAAAAAGATAGAAGGTAGAAGGATAATGAATGGAAGGTATGTAAAAGGGTAGATGGAAAGGAAGGAAAGATCAATGTCAACACACACCTTTAAGGGTGGTGAGAGGATGGAGGAAATTTGAATGAAGGAATACGAGAAGGAATATGGTGAATGTTTAGCAAAGGTAGCGGTTTAGGCGCATGGAATGAAAGAATTTTTTTGGAAGAAGATGAAGTGGAAGCCTTTGGAAGCTTGAATGTCAACTTCACTTGTTTCTCAACATTAGACTCTTTCAAGAGAGACTTTGGAATCCATATAGCCTTAGTCTTTTCATTTATTTTTGATGATTTAGATAGAATATCTTCAATGATGGATGTTGGAACCCATACTTATCTTGTAGTTTTCTTCTTAGATATCTCTTTTGACTTTATACCTCCATATCGATTAGATGAGACATGGTGATCTTTTTTTGATGGATTCTTGTATTGCTTCTTTTTCTTGTATTGAACATTCAAGTTACTTCCAAAAGACTTGGGACTTGTGGAAGAAAAAGGAGGATATGACTGGTTTAGATGAGTTGGTGGATGAAAAGGATTCAAGGGTATGCATCTATGTTGATCTTGAGGAAAGATAGGAGATGGAGGGATGTAAGGACCCAAGATGGATGATGAATTACGAGAGTCTAGAGGGGAAAGTGAAGGGACATAAGGGCCCAAGATGGAAGGAAGACATGAAGCCCTTAGTATTGGTGAAGGAGTTCCAAGGATGGACATGGAAGATATAAAAGGATAATCAATAATTTCATCAGCATCTATATGACAACCAAGGACATCGGCATCTTTAGGATGAGCATTAGGATTTTCAATAGGATCATGAACATCTTGAATAGGAGCAACTTCTTCGATAGGATTTTTCAAAGCTTGCAAAGACTTAGGAAGAGTAGAAAGTGGAAGTGAACAAGGAGTGGTAGAACAAGAAGCTAGAAGAAGATGATCTTGACAAGGAGCTTGGGATAGCATAAGCATATAATTTTTTTCTTGATTTTCAATAGGCTTAACATTGGAAGTAACAACACCATTTTTAATAACCTTAATGGAAGTATCATGTTTGCAAAGCGCAAGCGTAGTAAGGTTATTTTTCTTGTCAATAAGCTCAGCGGTGTGAGTAGTAGCTTGATCTTGCTTAGGAGAAGACTTAAGACATGGTGGAATGAATGGGGAAGGGTGTAAAGGATCAAAAGAACCATGAAATGGATAAGAGATATCATGAAAAGGATTGGATGACATGGAGGGTTCTTGATCTTGATATTTCTTTATGTTCTTTTCTTTATCATTTTTAGAGTCCTCTTGACATGGAGCCACTTCTAAGGACAAGGAAGCATGTTGGAATTGTATGGAAGACTTTGGAAGAGATAGTGAAGGACTAGCTGAAGTAGGCATTATAGTGCATAAAGGCTTAGGCTCTTTAGATTTAGCATCATTGAAAGTATTTGCAGCCAAGTGAAGGTTAGCTTGAGTTTCTTTAAGAGGTAGCCCTTGAGGATAACTATAGGGAACCGCATGAAAAGTATTAGGATCTTTGTTGGATGAAGGATTTGTGAAAGATTTGGAAGACTCGGAAGCTTTAGGAAATGTATTGGTATTGGAGGAAGTAGGGGATGAAAGGGAACCATCACAAGACAAAGGTACATCACTAACACAATCTTTCTTAAGAGTGTAATCTTTATTTACAGCTAGAGAGTCCGTAGAGGAAGGATTCTTATAGTATTTACGCTTCATATCTGCATGGTACATTTTATATTCCTCAATAGAAGTAGATGTATCATCGAGGTATTGTTGATAGAAATCATCAAAGTCTCTTTCAAAATCAGAATCATATGGATCACCATCACGATCTATCCAATAGGATGAACCTTTAGTAAGCATGAGCACACGACAAGGAGGACTCTTAGGAATAGAGGTTTCATAGGTATGACTATATTTTCCATCATCATAGTCATCATAGTCATCAAATGTGGGTGCGTGACTCTCTATGGAAGAGGCATCATAAGGACTATCATATTTCTCATCATGGTATGTCTTGAGAAGAGAAGTAAGACTCTTGGGAGAAGTAGAAGAGGAACAAGATCATGAAGAAGAGGGAAGTGAAGACCTAGTGGAGGAAGAAGATTTGGATAATGGGGAATGCGAATAATGTCTAGAAGAGTCATGGTAAGACTTGGAAGATGAGGAAGAATGAGAAGAATTAGAAGATGAAAAATGTTTGGAAGAAGGAGGTCATGATAGAATCATGTCTATGATCCTAGAAAAGGTGTTTGATTCACTCAATTTTTCTTTTATTTTTTTCATAAATTTATCACCCATGAGATTTTTGGAGGAATAATACTCTTTGAATTGAGAAATGAGTTTGAGATCATCTATTTTCAAGAGAGGTTCCATAGCAAGATAGTTGAAATTCATGGTTTTGGAAGAGGAGAAATCAAGCATGGAAGAGACAGAAGAGATGAATAGAAGAAGGTAGACTAGATAATAAGAGGAAAAGAATCAAGAAGACGTGAAGAGTTTAGGAAGAAGAGGGAGATGTGGAAGAAAAAAGACCAAGAGTCATTTTGTGCAACTTGATACCATTTAAGTTCATTTGAATGTTTAGCAACATGTCATAGCACCTAAGATCTAACCTGGACTGACCAAGGGAGACTAGAAATAGGACACAAATCAGCTTCAAATTGAAGACAACTGTGAGGCAGCAAAATAACTCTGTGCAATAGTTCTCAGAGTAACAGGATGATACAATTTTCCAGTGCAATATTTCACAAGAAGTAGTGCGATATTTTCTAGGTAGTGCATGCGATATTATCCAGGAAAGTAGTGTGATGGTTGTGCAGCAATGAAGTGTCGCATGATAATTGACCAAACAGTGTGTAAATCTCAATTTTGAAGGCAATTTGGTCAAAGTTGTAGTTTGGTAAGTTGAATTTCTTGATTTCAAGCATAGTACTAGTAGTAATCAAACAAGTTTGCAAATAGTAGGTGATCAAACTTGTCATAAAATACTTGCACAAGGGCAAAATCAACCTTGCCAAGACAAGCAATTGTGATATCAAAGAAATAAAATCCTATGAATTCTACCATGATGTTTGATGTTTGAGAATGTCTACATGGGTAGATCACAATGAGAACAATTCAAACACTTACTAGCCTAAAAATACAAAGGCTAGATACTTAACAACTTGGCCCACACTTGATGTCTCATTGCCTCACACAAAGTGGTTTCCCACAATAGATATTGGCTTTGTCATGGAAGTGCCAATGACACAACCAAAGGAACATAGATGCTGAGTAATCTTGGGGTGATCTGGGTTAGTCCACTAGGATCAATCCTTGCACCAAGAAGCTAAGAAGAAAAATAGGGTGGCTTTTATCTATGGTTCTTAGTAAGGGCTTCCATTTGTAATAACCCTCTTGCTCCCCAAAGGGACTCCTTACCTTTTGGAAAGTAACAGACCTCACGGCCACAAGAGTACCTTGAGAATTCTTGCTCAACATTATCCTCATGGTCACAATCCCACAATTACTCACATCAAGTGAACACAAGTACTACATCTACCAAGGTTTTGTGTCCTTGATAGCCTTGATTTTATAGTGGGTCAGAATAGCTGGCAAAAAGCTTGTCCTCACTTGGGTCATTCCTCTTGATTTCTCAAGAGTAGGCTCGGTAAAGGATCCTAAAACTAAACAAAGAGGGGATTAATCTTTGAGTTTCAAGATTTATGGTTCACCTCAAGGGTGAAGAGCATACTCTCCTAGCTCAAAAATTTCTCTGAAACACACCAAGCAAAGGTTCAATTACCCTCTTGCTTTCAAAATCCAAAGATGGGTCAAGATTTTTGGTTCACCACAAGGGTGAAGAGCATACTCTCCTACCACCAAAAGATTCCTACAACAAGATAGTAAGTGCCTATGAAAAGAAACAACTAGTATATGCCACACTTAAAATGAAAGTAATTAAACAAGCACTTGATTGGTTTTTATGCTTTGGGCAGCCCTACAAGAAAGGATTAGTAGCCCTTGTGCATTTGGAGCTTTGACATGCATTCTTTTTGGAAAATATTTTAAGAAATGAGAGCACCTACAAGTACAACTTGTTATCTCTACAAGGGTTAGCACATCAAAACCAAATAAAATCTGCAAATCAAACTCTATTCTACCACAACAAATCATAAATCCGAAACAAATCAATCAAATCTTGCAAAGAAATGACCAAAATTACTCACTGCTAGGCCTGGGTGATATTTCTGTCAAAGAAAGAATCATACAATATTTCATTATATACCACTGTGATACTTTATCTCTGTGCAATAGTTCATGAAACCTGCATGTGATAGAGTACAAAACAACAGTGAGACAGAATCTTCAAAGGCATGTGATACTTTAACTGCTAAAGTATCGCATTGATATACAATAAAATTTTGTACGACATTGGAAGACTATCGCACGATAATTCTATTAGAAAAATAGAGAGCCAAAATGATGACAAAAAATTGACGAAAATGCATAAAAAGAAGGACAAAATAAGAGTGTTCTTCCCCATGGTGGGTGCCAAAAATGTACACACTAAATTGTGCACTTCCCTAAGTCATTACTTCCAAGGAAATTCATGAATGGGAAACCTTGAGAAAGTGACCTACAGCTCCCTAGGCATGGATTCATAAGGATGTTGATGGTGCTCTCAGCTAGAGCTATTGAAGCATGCAACCTTGCTAGTAAACCACACAATGGGAGATTCAAAGAGACAAGGGAAAGAATGCCAATATCCTCAAGAATCAACAATGAAAATACAATGCAACTAAGCTAAGAATGAAGATGCAAGCTAAGCTATGGAAATGAAAGTATTACAAGTCTTACTAATTAGGCTATGTGAGCTAATCTAGAGCATAAAGGAAACTAAGCTAGATGACATTAAAGCTTAAGCTAAGAATGAAAGAATGAAAGCTAAATGCATGAAGATCTCCAAAGCTTCAAAGTCTCCAAGAAATCATGCAGCATAAGATTAGTATTCAAAAGTTGGGATCTAAGAATGAGAAAAGAGCTCTCCTTTTAAAGGAAATGAAAAGGAATGGACCATGGAGATTAAGAGGCAAAAGATTTAATCAAGGATGGAGCTTGAAATATAAGCAATTCATGTGCACAAATCTCCTTCAATGAGAAAATAAGAGTTGCCTTTGTGTCCATGTGAGACAAAAAGGCATTTTCTTCTTTTTATAAAATAGGAATAATGTTTTATTTGTGCAACTTAGGATAAGAGGAAAAGTGGGGGCTTTTATTTAATAAAAGGGGAGGAAATTCCTTTTAAATAAATAAAGACTTTAGGATAAAATGGTTAGCCCATAGAAAATAATCAAAAAATTATAGAATTAGGATTTGATCAAGGAAATTGATATAATTGAAAAATGTTGATTTTTTAAAATACTGATTTTGGGATTTGATAAGTTGTTGAATGGGGGCCCAAAGTCTAGGTGACCATTTTAGGGTGCATATAATAAGTATAGCTATCTCCACTCTTAATCAGGTACAAATCAAGAAAGGTACAAATTTGACACCCTATGAATTATGGTATGGGCATGCACCGAGTGTTAAATACTTTAGAATCTTTGGAAGCGAGTGCTACATATTAAAAGACAATAGGAATGGAAAGTTTGATGCTAAAAGTGATGAAGGCATATTCCTAGGGTATTCCATAAAAAGTAAAGCTTATAAGTGTTTGAAATATAACACTAACAAAATTGTGGAAAGTGTGAATGTCAAAGTTGATGAGTATGCAAAAAGAAATGAAGTTGATACAAAAAGAGAACCAGAAGATTATAGATCTTTTGTGTATATTGAAGAAGAAGAAGAGGAAAGTAACAGACTTGCACCTAATGCCAAGGCTCAGGTAAGTAATGCTGAGAGACAGGAAGAGTTGTCGAGCATAAGGAAAATAGTGTTGAAAGAGAACAAGAATGTGCCGAGCGACAAGATAATGCTACCGAGTATCAGGAAGAGGTTGTCGAGCATTCAGAAGCTGAATCTGAAAATCTTGTTGAGAAACCTGCTGAAATACAAGAGAGAAGAGCTAAGCCTATTTTGGCAAAATATGTAAGAAGACATCACAACCTTGAATAAATAATTGGAGACAAACATACTAGAATTTTGACCATAAGTAAGACAATGGATCCAATATGTTTACTGTGTGAATTTAAACCTAAGTCAACTAGAGAGGCATTAGAAAATGAAGACTGGATACAAGCAATGAATGAAGAAATAGACCAAATAGAGAAGAATTATACTTGGACTTGTTAGGAATGAATGTTGGAACCTTTGGGAGTCATTCTATAGCAGTGGTTGTTGCATTCATGACTATGATTGTCATTGATGTCAACACAATGATATTCTGGAGTTTAGTTGAGAAGCAGGCACAGTTTTGTTTTGGGCACATGTTATATTGCAAATTGAGTTATGCATAGTTGATGGTATGTTCTTTGGTGTGTTATTAACCTATGGTTAATAGCACAAGAATAAATTCATTTATTCATGAAAGTTATAAGCATTTTAGTGGAAGCAGTATTCTGATAGTGCTCCTGAGTAGCGGTTTTTGGTAATCAAAGGATATATCCTAACTAGGATGGAATCTGATTCTATGTGGTTAAAGGGAAGTTTGAGACTCATTGGTGGTGATGTGGTTCATAGCACAAACTTTTAGGTCACATGATTGGAAAGTTATTGTATCTGGAAGCTGACAGTTTTTATGTCATTTTGATGTAGCATGTTGAAATCATTATTTTATATTTGGATGCTGACTCATTTGTAATTATTTGAGTGTGGTATAAAGGAAGGAATGTTTTCCTTGTTGAAAGATGGGATTGTAATAGTTGTGATATGAAATTGTAAAAGTTGTGATGCGAATATATGCATGAGGTGAAGAATAGAGCTAATTCAATGGTGAAGGAAGACTTGCGAAGTACAGAGATCTAGATTTGTGATCTTGTGTAGAAGAGAGTGTGGTTTTGGCATAGTGTGAAGGAGGTAACAAATTTCATATTATTCTATTGAATAATCCTAAGATCTATTCGATAGTGAGTTTAGAGATCTTGCCTTGAAGCTGTTTGGGCAGTGGGTCCTTCTATCTTCCATAACTCCTAACAGGGTTAGAATCTTTTAACAGGGATTCAAAATATCCTAAAAAAGATTCATATGTACTGAATTTATTTCATAAGAATCCTAATAGGGTCCATCCTCTCACAAGGAACTTTCATATTAGTGCATCATTTTGTCGGCATCACTCCCACCAGGGTTTAGTCTTTGATCAAGAGGTTCCCTAGTTAACATATCTTGTGTTATTGTGTCATTGTGTATGATTATCTTTCTATGGTTGGTTACTTCATTGATTATATGGTTTAAAGCTATTGAAGTTGATATTGAAGTTGATAAATGGTTTAATTATCAGATAATTGATTCACCCCCACCCACCCCCCTCTCAGTTATCTTGGGGATCTTTGTTTTCTAACAATTGGTATCAGAGCGACAGGTCCTTGAAAGAGAAGTTTAACAAATTAAGGTGATCTATGGTGAATTTTAGGAAAGAAAGCCCTAAGTTTGATGGAGTAAATTTTGACAGCTAGAAAGAAAAGATGAAGACACATCTCTTGTGTTTAGGACCAGGTTATTGGTTGATTACAAAAAATGAGAGAACTATAATTGAAGAAGATAGTCTTGAATCAAGTTCTAAAGATGAGGTAGATCTATTCATGTGTAACATACTTTCAAGAGAAACACTTTTATTAGCACTTCCAGAGAATGAATACAATCAGGTAAAAGGTTTAACTAGATCTTATGATATTTGGAAAACTTTACATTCTACTTTTGAAGGTGATGAACATGCAAAGAAAGCTAGGTTACATAATTGGATTTGTGCATTTGAAGACATAAGAATGATAGAAGATGAATCTATTAGAAGCTATATTGGTAGGATGTCAGAAATTTTTGCAACAATAAAGTCTTATGGAGGTGAAAAGATAGAGAATGAAGTAATATGGAAGATTTTGAGAACATTGACACCGGTATTTAGGCAGACTACACAAATGATTGAAAAAGTGATACCTTGTACACCAAACTTTTCAAGAGAGACTCTTCTTGGAAGATTAGAAGTAGCAGAGATGAATTTGAGATTATTAGGAGAACTACCTAGAGTGGAGACAACATTCAGTGCTCTTAGCATCAGACCTGCTTTGTCTAGAAGTACAAGTGTGAATGGAGATTATGCCAATAGTAGCAGATCCAAATCTAATAAAGATAAGAAGATTGAAGAAGGTATTTCCTTGCTTGAGAAAAGAGAACTAGATGGTAAGAAAATCTTTAAATGTTGGACATGTCAAGAATATGGTCATTTTGCATCTAAGTGTCCTAAGAGAGTTAAGAAGTATAGAAACAATTTTAAGCCTAGAAGATCTAAAGAATGTTATTATGCAAATGATGAAGAAAATGAAGCAAGAATTGAAAGACATTTCAGTGACAGTGATAATGATAACTTTGATGACATAAGATTTGTAGCAATTAAGGAAGAAAATTTTGAATCTAATGTTAAGGAAGAGAAAGGTTTAGTTTCCCAAGTTGAAAAGAAAGCTGATTGGATTATAGATAGTGGTTGTTCACATCATATGACTGGTGATAAAGGAAAGTTCATAAAGTTTAACAATTATGATGGAGGAGTTGTTAGAGTTGGTAACAATGCACCTTGTTTGATTAAAGGTATAGGATCTATTACTCTTGATGGAAAGACTAATACTGATGAAGTTTACTTTGTTGATGGATTGAAACATAATCTTTTGAGTGTTGGATAGTTAGCAGATAAGGGATATCAAGTTTGGTTTACTGAGAAAAATGTGTGATTAAGGATAAAGATGGAAATCTAATTGGAATAGGATCTAGAACTAGAGGTAATGTATTTCAGTTGAACCCTCCTGAGATGGCATGTTTGATGACTAAGATTGATTATAGTTGGTTATGGCATAGAAGGTTCTATCATATAAACTTTGATAATATTGTGAAACTAAGTTCTACACTTGCAGTAAGAGATTTACCTAAGATTATGAAGCCTACTAACATGATTTGCAAGGAATGTGTGATGGCTAAGTAGAAAAGGAGTTCATTTCCTAGCAATAAGTTCACATCTACAAAAAATTTGGAGATTGTTCATACAGACTTGAGCGGTCCTACTAGGACTAGAGGATTCTATGGAGAAAGGTATTTTATGATTCTTGTTGATGATTTTACAAGAATGATGTGGATTGCATTTTTGAAAGAAAAATCTGAAGCATTTGATAAGTTTAAGGTCATGAAGAATAAAGTTGAGAATGAATTAGGAATGAGGATTAAATGTTTTAGATCTGATAGAGGTGGAGAATTTACATCTAAAGAGTTTAACACCTTTTGTGAAGTAAATGGTATTAAGAGATAGTTTTCAGCCCCTAGAACACCTGAACAAAATGGTATTACAAAAAGAAGTAATAGATCGGTGACTAAATCAGCTAGAGCTATGTTGTTTGAAGGTGATTTGGCAAAGACATTTTGGAGAGAAGTAGTGAATACAGCAGTATATGCAATGAATAGAGTACAAATCAGAGCAGACACAAACAAGACACCTTATGAATTGTGGTTTGGACATGCACCCTCAGTTAAGTATTTTAGAATTTTTGGAAGCAAATGTTATATTAAGAAAGATGATGATATAGAAAAGTTTGATCCTAGAAGTGATGAAGGAATTTTTCTTGGATATTCTTTGAAAAGAAAATCATATAGATGTTACAATAAGAGAACTAAGACTATTGTTGAAAGTGAAAATGTAAAAGTTGATGAGAAGTTTAAAAGTCAAGAAAGAATGCTTGATTATGAATCTAATGAAGGAACTAACCCTCAGCCTAACATTGAAAATACTAAACAATTTTTTGAGACTGATAGTGAATTGTTGAATGAAAGTCATGTTGAAGAAAATAGAGAAGAATCTATAGTTGAAGAAAGATCAGTGACTATGACACCTAATAGGTATATATCAAGACATCATCCTATTGAACAAGTGATTGGAAGTTTGGATAGAGGAGTTATGACTAGAAAGAAGGTACATTTATGTTTGATTTCTCAAATTGAACTTAAGTCTACAAATGAAGCTTGTGAAGATGAACTTTGGATTAAAGCTATGAAAGAAGAATTGGATCAGATTGAAAAGAACAAGACATGGGAATTGGTCCCTAGACCTCAAGACAAAAATGTGATTGGAACTAAATGGGTATTCAGGAATAAGATAAATGAACAAGGAGAAGTAATTAGAAACAAAGAAAGATTGGTATGTAAGGGATACTCACAGTAAGAAGGAATTGACTATGAAGAGACTTTTGCCCCTGTGGCAAGACTTGAAGCAGTAAGAATATTTTTGGCTTATGCAGCATTTAAGAAATTCAAAGTGTATCAGATGGATGTGAAGTTAGCATTTCTAAATGGTGAATTAGAAGAAGTCTACATTGAGCAGCCTGAAGGTTTTCCTTTGACTCAAGAAGGAGACATGGTATGTAAACTAAAGAAAGCATTGTATGGACTAAAGCAAGCACCTGGAACTTGGTATGCTAGATTGGATAAGTATTTGTTAAGATTGGGATTTATAAAAGGAACAGTTGATAGTCACTTATACACAAAAGAAATTGAGAATGGATTGTTATTTATAGTTATTTTTGTTGATGACATTATTTTTGGAGGAGAAGATGAAGCTAGTGACAAATTTTCTGATGAAATGAAGACAAAATTTGCAATGAGTATGATTGGAGAAATGAAATACTTTTTGGGATTACAAATAACAAAAAATAAAGATGGTATCTTTGTAAGTTAGACAAAGTACTTGAATGATTTGTTGAAAAGATTTGGTATGGAGAATTGTAAACCAATTGGAACACCTATGGTTACAGGGACATAAACTATCTAGTAAAGATGAAACACCAGCAGTTGAGCAGAAGAAATACAGATCCATGATTGGTGGATTGTAGTACTTGACACACACTAGACCAGATATACAACATTCAATTGGAATGGTAGCAAGATTTCAAGCTAAACCTAGAGAGTCACATTATGTAGCAGCAAAGAGGATATTGAGATATCTTAGAGGCACAATGGACTATGGATTGTGGTATGAAACTTCTGATGATTTTACCCTATGTACATATACTGATGCTGATTAGGGAGGCAACGTTGATGATAAGAAAAGCACCAGTGGTGGAGCCTTTTTTCTTGGAGGAAGATTAGTTTCTTGGTTGAGAAAAAAGTAGAATTGTATCTCACAGAGTACAGCAGAAGCAAAGTATGTAGCAACAGCAAACAATTGTAACTAGATAATTTGGATGAAGCAAATGTTGAAGGATATTGGAATTTAGTTTGATGAGCCTATTGTTATACATTGTGATAACACCAGTATAGTTAGTATGTCTAAGAATCCTGTATTAGATTCTAAAACTAAGCATATAGAGATCAAGTATCATGTTGTAAGAGAGAAAGTTACTGAGAAAGAAGTTACACTAGAGTACATAATCACACAGGAGCAGATAGTAGATATATTTACAAAGCCTTTGCCTAAGGATACATTTGAGTATCTAAGAGGTATGCTTGGGGTTATGCCCCAATCTATTGTTGAGTAAAGATGCAAATGGTTGCATCCGTCTAGTGGTTTATGGCCCTATCTATTTTCTGGATTTGATGTTGGTACTTCCTCTATGGGGGAGTATGTGTATCTGAGCTGAGTCATGAGGAGTCTTGTGAATGTATTTTCTAAATAGTGTCTTTTGACATTGAGCTATTGTTTGACATAGTGATGGACTTTCTATCATTGATGTCAATGGGGGAGAGAATCATGAAAGACATTGAGGAACTACATTTGTTGGAGAGACTGAATAGGAAAATGAAGCAAGATTTGATTGATGAAGAGCAATAGAGCAGTTGAGCATCAGTGATTGGATTTTTGGAACATTGGATGTTTTTCATCTATGTTGCCATCAATGCCAATGGGGGAGATTGTTAGGAATGAATTCTGAATCCTTTGGAAATCATTCTATAGCAGTGGTTGTTGCATTCATGACTATGATTGTCATTGATGTCAACACAGTGATATTTTGGAGTTTAGTAGAGAAGCAGGCATAGTTTTGTTTTGTGCACATGTTATATTGTAAATTGAGTTATGCATAGTTGATGGTATGTTCTTTAGTGTGTTATTAACCTATGGTTAATAGTCCAAAAAGAAATTCATTTATTCATGAAAGTTATAACCATTTTGGTGGAAGTAGTATTCTGGCAATGTTCCTGAGTAGCGGTTTTTGGTAATCGGAGGATATCTCCTAACCAAGATGGAATCTGATTCTGCATAGTTAAAGGGAAGTTTGAGATTCATTGGTGGTGACATGGTTCACAATGTAAATTTTGAGGTCACATGATTGGAAAGTTATTGTATCTAGAAGCTGACAGTTTTTATGTAATTTTGATGTAGCGTGTTGAAATTATTATTTTATATTTGGATGCTGACTCATTTTTAGTTATTTGAGTGTGGTATAAAGGAAGGAATGTTTTCCTTATTGAAAGATGGTATTTTAATAGTTGTGATATCAAATTGTGAAAGTTGTGATGCGAATATATGCATGAGGTGAAGAATAGAGCTAGTTCAGTGGTGAAGGAAGACTTGTGAATTACAGAGATCTGGATTTGTGATCTTGTGTAGAAGAGAGTGTGGTTTTGGCATAGTGTGAAGGAGGTAACATATTTCATATTATTCTATTGAATAATCCTAAGATCTATTCAATAGTGAGTTCAGAGATCTTGCCTTGAAGCTATTTGGGCAGTGGGTCCTTCTGTCTTCCATAACTCCTAACAAGGTTAGAATCTTTTAACAGGGATTCAAAATCTCCTAAAAAAGATTCATATGTACTGAATGTATTTCATAAGACTCCTAACAGGGTCCATCCTCTCACAAGGAACTTTCATATTAGTGCATCATTTTGTGGGCATCACTCCCATCGGGGTTTACTCTTTGATCAAGAGGTTCCCTAGTTAACATATCTTGTGTTATTGTGTCATTGTGTATGATTATCTTTCTATGGTTTGTTACTGCATTGATTATATGGTTTAAAGTTGTTGAAGTTGATATTGAAGTTGATAAATGGTTTAATTATCAGATAATCGATTCACCCCCCCCCCCTCTTAGTTATCTTGGGGATCTTTGCTTTCTAACAGGACTCTGGTGCCGAGACCTAAAAACAAAAATGTTATAGGAACAAAGTGGGTGTTCTTGAATAAGTTGAATGAAAAGGGTGAAATAACTAGAAACAAATCTAGGCTAGTATGCAAAGGCTAGACACAAGAAGAAGGAATAGATTATGGGGAGACATTTTTCCCTATAGCTAGATTGGAAGAAGTAAGAACTCTACTTGCATATGCTGCTTATAAAGATTTCAAGGTTTATCAAATGGATGTCAAGTCTGCATTCTTAAATGGTATACTAGAAGAAGAAGTTTACATAGAACAACCAGAAGGTTTTATTGATCCAAATAGAAGACATGTGGTATGAAAACTGAACAAAGCACTATATGGATTAAAACAAGCTCTCAAAGCATGGTATGAGAGATTGCATAACTACTTGATATAGATTGGATTTTCAAGAAAAAATGACACAAGCAATCTGTACATGAAAGATGAAGAAGGTAAAGGTATCCTGTTGGCAAAAAATTTTGTAGATGATATTATTTTTGGTGGACAAGATGCTTTGTGTAAAATATTTTCAAATGAAATGCAAATTGAATTTGAAATGAGCATGTTTGGTGAGATCAAATTCTTTGTTGGTTTACAAGTATATCAAATGAAGAAAAGAATTTTCATTACACAGTCTAAGTATGTTAATGAAATACTGAAAACTTTTGGGATGGAGGATTCTAGACCAGTGAGTACTCCTATGGCTACTAGACAAAAGTTATCTAAGAATGATGATGCTGCAGAAGTGAACCAGACTTTGTACAGATCCATGATTGGAAAATTACAGTATGTTGTACATAGTAGACCAGATATTGCACTAGCTATTGGGATTGTGGCAAGATTCTCTACCAATCCTAAGGAAACACACATGATGGCTATAAAAAGAATTATGAGATACTTTAAAGGGACTGCTGACTATGGGCTATATTACAAGAAGGATGAAAGATTTGAACTAAGAGTATATAAAGATGATGATTGGGCAAGAATTGTAGATGAAAAAAAGAGTACTAGTGGTGGATATTTCTTTCTTGGATAGAGATTAGTCTCCTGGATGAACAAGAAACAAAATTGCATTTCCCTATCTACTGTTGAAGCCGAGTATGTTGTTGTTGCAGTAAACTGTTCAAATTTGGTATGGATAAAAAAATTGTTGGTAGGCATGAAAGAAGAAATCACTGAACTTTTTGTTATTTTCTGTGACAACACAAGTGCTATCAAAATTTCTAACAATCTAGTGATGCATACTAAGACCAAGCACATAGCAATCAAGTATCACTACTTGAGAGAATTGGTACAAGATAAAGAAGTTTGAATGGAATATGTGAATACAAAGGAACAATTAGTAGATATATTCACTAAAGCTTTAACTAAAGAAGCACATGAGTATCTGAGAAGACAATTAGGGGTCCTTCCCCTAATTGAGGCTACCTAGTTAAACTAGGAGCACTGTATCAAATATGCTACAACAGAATATCTGATAGATTGATGTAGAAGATTGTCACACTGTAGGACTTGCCTAGAGTTGTGAAGAAGAGAAAAGACAAGGAATCAGTCATAAGTAAGATGATAGAGGGAGAAAAATTGAGCTGCACAGATAATATCTACATTTGATGGATGTACGTTTTAGTTTCTGCTTTGGCATTTTTGTCAAAGAGGGAGATGAACTGAGATGATATAATAACACATGACACTGAAAGGAAAAGTAAGGAGATGATGAACTAAAATGATGAATCAAGATAGAGGGAGATATAGATATTTCTAACGGTCATAGAAGTGAGGCTATAGATTCTAAATTAGAATGAAGCTAAGAATATTGAAAAAAAAAAATTGATGGATAGATAAGTTTATTGGATTGGTTGGTAATCCATGTGTTATTCAAGTGATATCATATGGTGTTTCCATCAATGCCAAATAGGGAGATTGTTGGAAACTATAATTGAAGCAATTGTTGTGTTGTCAATGATGTCAAATCTTAACTGATAAGACTATTGCTACTTAGAAAAGTACTATATCTATTTGAGTGTTGCTAAGGGGATAGGCAAGGTTGGTAACAATAGCACCTAAGGAAAGGTTGAGTTATCTTGATACTAAAAAGTGTACTTGAATATGTTGTACAATGATGAGACAATGTATTATTTATCTTAGTAAGATTAAAGACTAAACTAGTAGGTTTGACCAAGCAGAAATAGAGAAATCATGTTCAAGCCGAGTGATGTTAGTGTCGACCGAGTCAGTATATGCCGAGAAAAATTTTAGTGTCAACCAAACATCAGTTAATTGTCGAGGAAGACAGTTTAAGATGAGGAAACATTTTTGAGTAATGACCAAGCTTTCTACATGAAGACTGAGTAGTTGATCGCAGTATCGACCGAGCATCAGTATTTTTATATTTGAAGAGAATTCAAATTTGGAGCCGACATTGTTGAATTCTTGGATTATGTAAAACATGTTGAATTTATTTATTGATTGTTTGAAAGCATTTAATGCACTGAAAAACATTTTATTATAAATCTTTAAGAGATTTGAGATGTTTCTAGAAAAGGAGCCGAAGAACATAAAGCGGGTAGATTCAATGAATCTAACCTAACCCTAAGATCTATGAAGGAGATTGAACAACAAAAGATGAGTTAACCTAATTGAGGAAGTATTAAGGGAACCTAAGCATTAGGTATGTGTGTGCATGGGTGAAAAGAGGATGTTGGAAGATTAGTAGATGTTATTGACTGTATAAGAAGAAAAGGCTAAAGGAGAAGTGTGGTGATTTCTTGAAGATAAGTTCCGAGCAGATCAGAGATGGAGATGGAAAAGTTTCAAAGTTAGTAAACCAGCATTTGTGTATGGAATTGGATTTGATATTTGCAAAGTGAGTTGTATGTTTTTCAGATCAATACTACTACTACTTTCTAACCATTATAATAGTCAAAATCCTTTTAACAGAGGTTGACCTAACAGTCATATGTTTAAATCCTTTGAACAAGGTTGCATTCTAATGGAATGTATGTAAGTCCTATAACAAGGCTCACTTCTAATAGAGTGATTGAAATCCTTTAACCGGGTCACACCTAATAATGTGTATTGTAACTTTTGACAGGGTTGGCTTTTAACCGAGCTCACTTCAGAAGAGTAAAAATAATAGTAGCATGTTACAAAGTGGTTTTTCCCAGATTGGGTTTCCATTATAAATCATAGTGTCAATGCTTGTGTGAATGTTTTGGTTTACAAATTTCTGTGTTTTACAAGTTAGATACAGCTGGGTAGTGGACTGCAATGTTATATGTTTCTATTATTGAATCAGTGATAACTGAGTTGGTGTTGGTTGTTAGATCTTATTTAAGGAAAAGTTTTTGAAGTTTGTTTTATACATCTAGACCTGAGAACAAATAATTCACCCCCCCTCTCTGTTGTTCTAAATCATATTAACAATATGTTATAGATGCAACAAGGTTGGACACATTGCTAGAAATTGTAGATCATAGATCAATTAGCCTGGACCAAGATATGGGAACAATGGAATAGTTTTTCATATATGCAACAAGATTGGCCACATAGCAAGGTTTTACAGAATGAACAATAGAGTTTTTCATACCAATCCTAACCTTAAAAATCATGCAAGAAGAAATGAAGATGCAAGTAACAGTCAGAAAGGATGTTGTAGTAATTCAAATGAAGTGAAGTTTATCAAAAGCACAGATCAAGGATACATATTCAACATTGAAGGTAATTAGGAAGGTGAAGTATTAAAAGGTAAGAATGAATCTTTACCTGACCCATCTCAAAGTACTTAATTTATGAAAATTACAGTAGAATAGGAACTTAGATTAGTATAGAAGTAGATATATGATGAATTAAGTCTTGCGCATTTAATGCAAGGTAGTATATGATGTTCTAATGCTATGGTTAAGAGTGCAAAGAAAAATATTATGTTTTACGAGATCGCAAGAAGTTTTAAGTTTTGTAGGTTAGCAGAATCAGCTTTTTGGAAAGAAGCGGCAAAAGAATTGAATGCAATGTCAAATCTAATTGAGATTGAATTAATAAAAGGTCATGATTGGTATTATTGATCATCAAAGGGAATTCAAGTGTTAAGGAGATCAAAGAGCAGTGACTGGAAGCATTTTACAAGGATTTGGAGAAGAATTTTGTGTCAAATCTATGGAAGCCCTAAATTGTGAAATCGAGGTATTTTACTTGGTAGATCTTTAAATCAATAAAGGAATTAGAAGAAATCATGGATGTTTCTTTGATTCACAATGTTAGAGATAAAAATAGACCTAAGATGAAAAGGGAACTAGTAGAACCCTTGGAATACGATCCTAGGTTAGCTTTATCATCCATACCAAATGAAGTTTTACATCTAGAGAATGTTAGAAGTTATCTTGGATGCAAACTAGAGACTATCAATGATAGTGATTTCACCAAGGAATATCAGGAGATCTACAATCAAGACATGACATTGAAAGAAGGATTTGAACATTTGAAAGATAATGAGATCATTAAGTATCCATTACAGTATGAATTTGATAATGAAGAATGTACTAAGATTATCCTAAGAAGAATTCATAATGGGAAGTTTTGGTTAGAAGATAGAGTGATAGATATCACGGCTGATTTGATTCATGAAGTTACTAGACTATCTAAAATTGGAGCCATTCCTTTAAATGAGAAGAACATGAGGAAAATAGTAATAGACAACACAAATTCATCCTATAATGGTAGAGGAATTGTGATTAGTAAGATTCAACAAGATGATGTCAGATACTTATGTAAGATCCTAACTACTAAATTTTGTGCAAACTCAAGAGAGGATGACATGGTAGCTGGAATGATACATGCAGCTTATCTAATGTGTGTTGAAAAAGTGCAAGTTGATATGTGTGAGATTCTGAGAATTCAACTATTTGAGAATTTGGAAAAGATTAAGAAGACTAAGTATACATAGTTTAGATTCTCATCCTTAATCACCTATATGTTTTTTCATCTATTGAGAATATTTTCTTACACCATTGGAAATGACTGGAATGATGGCCAAACTACAATGGAAAGGATTAACCTAGTGTATAGGAGGCATGTTATTGATAAAGTGAATGAGAGTGTAGTATTGGTAATTAAAACATTTTAGGATATAGTGTCTAGCAGATCAAGGATCCCACAGTCTCTTGTGAAAAGTATAAAAGTGAGATATGTTTCATGGTTGATACTGACTTTACTTACATTGAAATAGTAGAACCTAGAACAGAGTTCATAGACCCTCTTGGCTATGAGATATCTGAGGTAGAGATAGAAGAGTATGTGAGTAGGTTACTTAAGTGCAAGTTGGACACTCACTGTAATAGGTTTCAAACCTTTGAGGAGAACTTCAACTCTGCAAAGACCTTACTTGAAGAGAAGCAGCCAAAGAAAAGAGTTGAGAGTACTATCAAGAAAATTCTAAAAGATACAAGGATGATTGAGCATGAATTCTTGGTAGCAAAGAAAATAGTAGCAGCAATCAGAGATATTGGACAAAAAAAAGTTTTGTCTGTTCCACCTTTATCATCAATTGTAGCACAACAAGAAGAAACACAAGTTAAGGTGAAAGTGGAAGAAATTGAGAAGGATCAAGAAGCAAGGATATCCACTAGATCCACTTCCTCCACACCTAGCAAAAGAGTAAAAGAGAGTGCTACTGGACCAGGTAAGAGGTAGAAAACATTAGTGCAACCAGTTCCAAGGAAAATTGTAGATATCAAAGATGATGACACTTTTATTAAGAAGAAAACTTGGAAACCTAGAGTTGAGAAGCTTAATGAGCAGATCATTCAAGATGGAGACTTTACAAGAATGAATAAGTATTATGATCTCTATGATTATGCAGAGAGATTAAATCTAGAAAATGCAGTGGTAAAGCATATGATTTTGTCTAATAAGAAGTTTGATACAATTCAGGGTAAGATACCTGATGATTTGTACAATAAAATTGTGAATAGGAAGAAGAGAGCATTAAAAGAAGACACATCTATTAGAGAAAAGCTTGTAAGAAAGCTTTTTGTTGTAAAAGATGAAGCACACTTTAGTCAGATTATAAAAGCTTTAAGCACCCATTTGAGAACCAAGAAGAGAACCATTCAGATTATGGGAGGCAGATATGAAGAAGTTAATGCAGAAACAGAGCAAGTAATCATCAAGGTTATGTAAGAGAATGCTGGAGAACCATCAGTTGTAGTAGAGCAAGTAGGTGAAATAGAACAAGAGTACATTCCCTCTCCACCAGCCATAAACATTGAAGATGAAGTCATGAATGTAGAAGGAACTAAGATCACCTTGGATATTGATGATAATGTATTCAAGAATCTGGAAAAAAAAATTTGACAATTCAGCTTTTGAAGAGCAGGAGACTACCAAAGGAGAAGAGAAAACAAAGACCACAGTTGTAGAACCTAAAGTGATAGAAAAAAAAGTACCTATTTCCACTAAAGAAGAAATCAGTCTTACTCCTGAGACTAGAAAGAAGAATTGTACACACTAAATAGTGCACTTCTCTAAGTCATTACTTCCAAGGGAATCCATGAAGTGAAAACCTTGAGAAAGCAACCTAGAGCTCCCTAGGCGTGGAGTCACAAGGATGTTGATGGTGCTCTCTGTAATACCCCTCTAACCCTAATATAAGTTTTATGTTTTTGAAAGAATTAAGATCCTTCGATGTTTTCTTACAGCTTAAGTTGTACATGATACTTGTTTGATCTATTCCTATAGTTGTTTATAATAATTTCATAAGCTAGTACTCAATGATTCTAATATCAGACATACTATCTAAAGGTATCATTTTTGTATGTATTTATCTCCATGTATGTATTGAGTACCTACAAGACCTTTATGAACATAGTTAGGATGTTATATGATATGCACTTGATAGATATATATAAGTAGTTATTTATATTTTCTTCTATTAAGGTTACCTTGGATGAATCTTGTATCTCACTTGATGATTTGATTATGTTATTAGTATTGATAAGAGACTAACACAATGCTTGAGATTCTAACCTTCGTTATGATGATGCTACATGCTTTGAGTGTATATATATACATGATGTGTTTTCATGATTCAGGACAAAGTCATAGTTACTCACATAGCTGAGGTCCACACGATGTATCGATCCTGGTCATCTGTCTGCAATGTTTTCTTTTATATGTATATCCGTGCATATGTATTTCTTCTTTATGATGCAGGCTTGCAGGTACCGGGCATCGACTTCACCTGGCTTCACAGGTCTAAGCATGCCCTCAAATCCTCGATGGTTGTTGTTATGAAGATAGTACTAAGGCCCCTACATGAGTCTTCCTTTGTCATTATTCCAATTTGGGAATATTAGGGTTCCTTCTTTGTCAGTCAACCTTTGGGTCAAAAACCCAGATCCAACGCACCCGGTTGGGCATGGTTGTAGTTAGTGCCTTGTGACCACTTGAATTCATTTGGTTGTATGATTTGTTTACTCATTTTATTTATTTCTCCTTCTTGGTATGATTCTTAGTTAATCCTTCTATGTTGTGTTTCAGGAGTTTGGCTTGACTTTCCTTGTTGACTTTGGTTGACCTTGTTTGATCTTATGGTTTTCTCGATATGTTTCATAGATGATTTGTATGGCCTCTTTGGATGATTAGATTTATTTTGAGGCATGTGATTTTATTCTACCTCAAAGTTATATCCTATAGCAATTATAAATAGGTAATAATATTGTGATCTATTACTTCATAATCTTATAGATTATAGTGTTTGGTATTTGGCATGTATCTATATAAATATAAATATATATATATATATATATGGAAATATATATATGGGTGCACACATATATGTATTTATATATATATAATTTATATGTGATTATATGTTAATTATTGTAGATATTGTTGATGGTGTATATTTTGGGATTAATGTAAAGTATAATATTATTAATAATTAAATATTAAATAATGCGAGGTATATTATTCTCAATTGTTAATTATTAATAATGACGATAGGTTATATATATATATTGATGTAATTAATGATGGCATATACATATATGTTAGGATAATATTACATATGTGTATGAATGAATACAAATAATCTTTTATTGTATATTTGAGTAATATAGTTGTATGATATTAAGTTATTTTATAATACCCTTTAGTTAAGAGTTAGTTGGGAGTTGGTTACTTTTCCTCTCAACCTTTGGAAATCTATTTATATGCACTACTTTCTCATTTGAATAGGGGGGATTTTGAGGCTGAAGCATTGAGGAGAGGATGGCCTTAATTTTCATGGTGATTTTGGAGAGAAAACTTGGAGATGTGAGGGAGATTTTGTAAGCATATGTCTTTAAGAATTTTTGGTTATCTTTGCTTTTGGGAGAGAGACATTTTTGTGAGAATTTCAATAGTTGAGAGAGGGATTCTTTGCTGTGGAATTATTTCTTTCTTTCATGGAGATTTCTGAAAGTGGATAGGGTTTGAAGGATGCATCTCAAGTTTGGATTTGTCTTCTCTTTTGTTTCCTTCCTTCTTCGATTCAACCTTCGTAGGACATGAGGTATGGATTGAATATGTTAGTTACTTTATGTCTCTGATAGATTATGGATCTATTTATATATTATAATTATTTATTATATCTGTACTTTTAATTTTTATGGTTATTTTAAAGTTTTGAGTTTTTGTTTGTAAGAATTGGCATGTGTTTTCCTAGGGTTTTTAGCAACCCGTTTTTGGAGATCTATTATTATAATAATTTAAATTGCATCTAGGGTTTTACTAAATTGATTTTCTGGAAGTAAAATTCATAGATCTCAAATGGGTATCTCTCTGATTTTATTTTTAGGGTCGAATTAATGCCTTATTTTTGACATTTTGGCAGACTATGTCTGTCTATTCTCGATTCTAAATTTTCTATCAAATGTATTCGTATGCTACAGGCTGATATGATTATATTAAAGCCTAAATTTGATATAAAAGATTCTCCTAAGTCTTATCTTTCATTTCCAATTGGTTTGGATAATTTTTATTATGTTTTGTGAAAATTACAACCGTTTTAGTGAAGGCAGGTCTGAACCCTAACCAGAATTTTCTGTTTTAAACCAGAAGTCATAACTTTCTTTCCCACCGTTGGATCTTTCTAAAAATCAAATTGAGAGTCCATAATTATGTTAGCTAAATCTCCAATGAAGTGATTTCCTTTATTATTTGTTTTGTGGAAGATATGGATGACTGTTCTATGATGACTATTCTTTGCATTTAATCCTTGCTTGAAATAATTCAGTTTAAGAACATCATTAAGTTTTAAGGTTTCGTATGGTCACCAGAGGCTATTAGAATGTTTTTGTGGTTAATTGGATCTATTTATACTCTGAATATGTTTATAATATCACTTGGATGTCTTCTTATATGTTTGGAACTTTCTGTATGCCATATTGGGTTTAGGGTTGTCAAGTGGACTAGGGACAACATATGTTTTCCTAAACTCAATCAAATGTTGTTATGGAATTGATATAAATTCTTGATGATGGATCTATTATGCTCTTATGATTTTTATATGTATGTTAGGGAACCTAAGTACACTAGGTGAGTGGCTCATAGTGAGGGGCCGGGGCCCTAAGTGGCTAGTACCAGGATAACCTACTATGAGTTATTTAATCAAGTGATAACCTAAATAAATGAATTGGGAATGGGAGATTATTGGAATGGGAAATTACACACTAATCAAGATTAATTGTGCCTCGCCCATGCCTTTAGTGCTAGTAAAGACTAAGGATGGGAGTGGGAGAAGGTACCTATGCGTAGGTACGACTGGATGACCTTGTCTGTACGAGAGGCATTCGGTTCCGCATGTGCCTACTTGGGGGCCGGGGCCAAGAGTGGCTAGTACTAGGACAACCCAAGGGGTGAGAGCTATGTGATGACACTCACCTAGCTTTTAGCTTAGAGTCTCTACTAAATTTGATCATGCCTCTGGTAGTCCTTGTGGTCTTCTTGTCTTTTCTTTTGTGTTGTGACTTTGGGGAAATTTTATCACCACCTTAAGAATTTCCTAGTTGTTACCTCTTGTATGGGCCTTTGGTTCTATCTCCTAGCTCGGGGGAGTGGGCCTATTGGTTCCACGTGGTTGGGTGGTTAATATTTATATCGAGGTATTGATCGTGATTCTTTGGATGATCCTAGCACATATTCCTTTCCAGATCTGCAGTTGAAGATTTCGTATTGGATATTTTAATATGTTTAGATGTACTTATGTATTTGTATTCATGTAATTTTTAATCTCCTAAAAAGAGTCTTGTAGTATTGATGCAATCTCAATTCAAAGCAATGCATAAGGGAATGGGTAGTTCTAGGTAAAAGAAAGGGAAAAGAATGTGGAATATTGGACATGTTACTAGCATTAAAAGAAAGTGTTTATGTTATTTATCCTATCCTCTTATGTTGTCCATGTGTAAAGGAAATAATCTTAAATATAATTATATATAATGATGTATCACAACAATAATGTATTCTCTCTTGATGAAAGAATTCAAAGAGATTATTGAGAAATGATAGATTAGTGATTGGAATTATTAACAATGAATGGTTATGAAACAATGCAATAGAATAGTAATTTGATTTTAATGTTAATACTTGGTTCATGTTAATGAAGTACCTAGGATGATGCCTACCTTAATGAATATTAATCTCTTACCTAAATTATTAGAGAAAAGTGATACAAAGGATAGTAGATGTAGATGAAATCAATATGAATTTATGGAATGAGTTGATAAAAGGAATAATGATGTTGGATGATTAACCTATGTTTAATAAAAGAAATAAGTTAGGGACATTTAACTTGGTGCATTAAAATGAATGTAGATCTTTTAAACTCATGATTCTGTGAATATCTTATGCATGTAAATGGTTTATATGATGTTGCTTTAGTAGCGACGTTAGGGAACCCGGGAGGACTTAAGTTGTATAAATCTTACATTCAAGTAGTAGAAAATTATTTCTTCTTTTAAAAATATGAAGTGTAATGATGAATATTATTCTAGTTAAAATAAATAAATAAAATAAAATAAAAATTCACTACTTGCATTTTATAGAGGTTTTATGTCTTGTCCTCTTGGGTTGCCTGGTGGGGCGTTACACTCTCAACTAGAGCTATTGAAGCATGAAACCTTTCTAGTAAACCACACAATGGAAGATTAAAAGAGACAAGGGAAAGAATGCCAATATCCTTAAGAATCGACAATGGAAATGCAATGCAACTATGCTAAGAATGAAGATGCAAGCTAAGCTATGAAAGGAAAGTATTACAAATCCTTACTAATTAAGCTATGTGAGCTAATCTAGAGCATAAAGGTGATGAAGTACAACTGATTTAGAACTAGAATGAAGAATCTATAATTCAAGATTACTGAGGAGTTGATGATTAGATATGCAAGATCATGAAATCAGTATTATATTGTCATTGATGTCAACTAGCTTGACAATACTTATCTTGTAAGTTACTATACCGACACATCTGAAGGAAGGTGAAAGAGATGAAGAACAAAAGTATCTACATGAGGAAGATTTATATGACAGATGAGGAAAAGGAATACACTGAGTAACTTTTTGATGAGTCTATGACTTGATGCAATTGACTTTATTATGTTGCATTCATCTATGATGAAGAATAGAGCTGAAAGACAGAAAGCAGTATTGTCGGTAAATAAAGCATTTTAGTATACACCGACGAAGTGTAGTATATACCGAGCATAGTATTAACCGAGCTTGTGTTCACCGATGCATTTCTTTGTTAACTGAGAAAAATAGAAAGGAATTAAATAACCAGTTTAGCTGATAAAGTGATGAGCTGTAAAGTGTATGAAATCAAGGTAATAGATAATGTTTGTTATGAAGATCGACAGCTAACATAATTCAAAAGGATCTAATGGAGCAGATTGAAGCTTGTTATTGACACATCAGCCGAGGGAGCTGAAAGCGGAAAAATCTATGAATATGATTAAGCGACAAAATCCGATGGAGGAAAAGAAAATGATTTACTCATCTATATAAGAGACATTGGTTTCATTATGAAAAACATGCCGAAAGAAGAAGATACTACAAAATTATCATGTGGAGAAGTTTTCATGCATTCTGATCATACTGGTTAATAAGAACCAAGCTACAGAATAGTTACCGAGCTATAGAGAGTTATTACCGATGGATAGTAAGTTGATATAGTATTGAATCTAAAGTGTTATATTGATCAGAAATATTTGAATGAGCTGAACACTGATCTGTAAATTGCAAACTAAATTTTTTTTAAGGTAGATCATCTACTGTTACACATTTAACCATTGTACACAGTCAAATCTCTTAATCGAGTGGACTATGAAAGTCTTGTGATGTTTCATTCATAGAGTGGACATTGTTATCCTGTCAACCCCAGAGTGACTGTTGGTTGGATGATAACTTCTGGTCTAAAATCTTCTGAAAAGGTCACACCTAATAGTGTGTTTGTAACCTTTAACAGGGTTGGGTCTTCACTAACCTCACTTCAGAAGAGTGAACAATTTTGGGTTGTCGGTCCCAGGTGATTTTTGCCTTTACAGGGTTTCCACATTAAATCTCTTGTGTTATGTGTTTATTGTGATATTTGTTTTTTATCATATTTTTGCATATTACATGTTAGATTTAATCAGTAATTATTATAAATTTTAGACTGGCAATCGGTAAATACACAGAGAGTGAAAGTATAATATGTTTACCAAGTAGTAGAAGTAGTAGAATTGTTTTGGATTATACATTTTGAATTGGGACACTGGATAACTGATTCACCCCCCTCTCAGTTATTCTAACAAAAGGAAACTAAGCTAGATGCCATGAAAGCTTAAGCTAAGATGCAAGAATGAAACTAAAATGCAAGAATGATCTCCCAAGCTCCAAAGTCTCCAAGAAATCTTGCAACATAAGATTAGTATTCAAAATTGGGATCCTAGAATGAGAAAAGAGCTCTCCTTTTAAAGGAATTGAAAAGGAATGGACCATGGAGATTAAGAGGAAAAAGATTTAATCAAGGGTGGAGCTTGAAACAGGAGCAATCCATGGGAAAAAATATCCTCCAATGAGAAAATAAGAGTTGACTTTTGTGTCCATATGAGACAAAAAGACCTTTTCTTCTTTTTATAAAATAAGAATAATGCTTTATTTGTGCAACTTAGGATAAGAGGAAAAGTGGGAGCTTTTTATTTAATAAAAGGGGATGGAATTTCTTTTAAATAAATAAATACTTAGGATAAAATGGTTAGCCCATGGAATAATCAAATAAATGATAGAATTAGGATTTGATCAAGGAAATTGATATAATTGAAAAATGTTGATTTTTGAAAATATTGATTTAGAGATTTGTAAATTGCTGAATGGGGGCCCAAAGTCTAGGTGACCATTTTAGAGTGCATAAATTTTCCCCTCTTTGACTAATGTGAGATCAATTTGGGATCACATGCGGTCAAAGAATGGAATTGAAGTGTGAGATCGATTTGGGATCACGAAACAACCCAGATGTTTGTTCGATGAATGGGAACACATCAGGATAAAGATAAGCATAAGCTAACAAGGATAAGCTGAAAGACAAGACCAACATACCTATAAATAGGAAATTGTCAAGTTTCAAATAAGAGATAAGAATCTCAAGTTTTAGTTGATAAAGCTGAATCAAGGATTAAAGCTGATAGGTACTGCCCCCTCAGAATCAAAATCAAAATCAGGTAGAGGAGAACAAAAAATTGATAAACTTGATCAAGTCACTAGAAATCACAATTGAAGATGAAAGATGATAGGATAACCATCAAGCAGTGAACATATGCCCCATTTTGACTAGGTTTGACTGGGAAAGATATAGATTAAGGATGAAGTCAAACCTCAAAGAGATGGATCGAATGAAAGTGAATGAAAGACTAGAAGTTTGAAAGAGATGGGGATGAAGAAATAAAGATGCCCCAACAAAGATCAAAGGATCAGGCCTCAAAAGGTCAGCCAACTGTGTAGGAAAAAGGGAAATTTTTGAAATTCAATTTTGACTATCAAGATGAACTTAGATTTCAATTTCAATCCTGAAAATGGATCTAGGACGTTGAAATTAGCTAGGGGTGCAATTTTCGTGCAATTCTGAGGTGTTTTGAAAATTGGTCAAAAAGTCAAAATGCTATATAAGTGGGTAAAATGGTCATTTTCAAAATCATTTATCTTATTATGATTTGAGAATTTTGAGAGCTCAAAGAGATAAAATGGCCCAGCAAGTAGTGATTTTAGTTCACAAGCATCGATTTGAGTGCACCCGATTGCATAACCGACCTCCCCAGTATGGTGCCCCGGTATGTTTTCAGAAAAACTCACCTTTTAAGTCATTTATGAGCATTTATTGCATTTTAAAACATGTTTTTAATGGTTTTAAAATATGTCAAATTTTACTTGTGTGAAATATCATATGATAGTTATTAATTATCGTACCCTTTGATAATATTTGTCGTGTGATAGTTCGTGGGTCAAAATAGTATCACACCAATGTTTGATCCAGTATCGCACGATACCGAACAAAACACTGTGTGATACTATGTGAAATATCACATTCAAAGATATTATCACACTGTTACTGAGGAAACTATTGCATGATACTTTATTAGAAAACAATATCGCACAGTGTAAAAAAATGTGACATGTTTTAAATTTTTTGAGCACTATGACATGGGTCCAAACAATGTTTTCTTTTAAGAAGTTTTGTACTGATTTTATACATCCATCATGATATGTTCTGACATCTAGTTTGGGGTTATGGATTGTAGGAGAACTTTCCAATGCTCCTCATTAGAGTGCTAAGAGTAATCGAGTTACGGTGTGTTCGAGATCTTGATGATCTGGGATAGGTAGACTTGGGGGAGATGGGTTTTGGGTACTTGCTACAGATGCCCCATATTTGGGCAGATCATGGGTTATTGATAGCATTGGCTGAGAGGTGGCATAGTGAGCATAACACCTATCACTTTTTGACTGGAGAGGCTACTATTACCTTGGAGGATGGCTATCAAATCCTTTGAGAGCCTAGCCATGGAGATCTAGTGAGTATAATCATGTTTATAGATGTTCATAGATGTAAAGTTTCCATATGATAGAAACTAACATGATTGTTTGTTGGCACAGGTATACTACAATTAGGATCCGATTGAGGGATGAAAGGTCATCTAGGACATGTTCCAGGATGTTACTATTATTAATAGACACCTCAGCTGGGATCAGTTGATGGTGGAGTTCGGCAGGGATTTCTCAGTTCCATGTATAGTGTGCTCTATAGTAGCACAAGCACTGATTACTGATAGGAGCTAGAGAGGGTTCCCATTGGGCTGGGGTAGGTTGGTTGTAGATCTTATAGGACACCCACGATGGATGGCATGGAGCCCAGCCATCCTAACTGACATGTACCATGAGCTCCATGAGATTGTATATAGGGAGAGCAGGACATGGGTGTGCGGTGTTGTCTTAGCACATGTATGGGCATGGGAGCACATCGCCATTGTGCACCCACATGTATAGTCAAGGGAGTGGAGATGCCCCTACATATATAGATATATAAGTTTTATCAGCCACCCACATAGCAGGGATGTGACATATTACCTTAGGTTATTGGACAAGCTCACATCATTTTAGTGGAGACCATACAGGGCTTGTGAGTAGTGGGGTGATTGCAAGCGAGAGCTAGGATACATGTT
Organism: Chamaecyparis obtusa; assembly: GCA_027943335.1. Taxonomy (NCBI): domain Eukaryota; kingdom Viridiplantae; phylum Streptophyta; class Pinopsida; order Cupressales; family Cupressaceae; genus Chamaecyparis; species Chamaecyparis obtusa. The sequence continues at coordinate 62,882 of BSBK01000313.1, read as the reverse complement.
GTGCAACTAGCCACTAGTAGGTCAGCACTCTAAGATAGTAGAGTGCTTCATGATCACCTGGGTCTGGAGATAGTTTGAGTGATAACAAAGGGTTCCCATAGAGACTACTACCTATGCTTAGGTTAGAGATGAGGAGGGACAAGAATGGCTGCTGATGCTGGACTATCAGCAGGTAGTATGGGATACAACAGCTATACGTAGGGAGCCATGGGACTACCTCCTAGATATGGCAGATGTAGGTTCGGATGCGGCCTATAGGGAAGAGTGGTGGAGGTTTCCATTCCCTCAGTTTACTATACCTAATGCACAACTAACAACACAGGGGGATGATAGAGATGGAGGGGACAGAGAAGGTAGAGGGAAAGTTAGGGAGACAAGACATGGATCCAGATTAGGTGGCTGGAAATGGTCACGGAGACATGGCTCTGAGGATGAGAGGGATGACATGGTGAGACCATCTCACTGATGGGTGGATGCTGGGAAAGATCAGCTTGCAAGGGGAGGAGGAGAGGATCTCAGGATGAGGATCTAGGTTTTGGAGATAGAGATGTAGCAGCTATGAATTTCTATAACCATGAGAGACCAATAGCTAACTGATCTGCAAGCCAAGATAGATCGGTGGGAGAGGGCAGCTCAGGCTGATGTAGCAGAGATCCAGTGAGAGATAGCATGAGCTGCTTATTATCATGGACTCTACATACAGGTTGTACCTGAGGGATAGAGAGTGCTACTCTACTCTTAGAGGGTAGGCATGTCAGACATGGTACCTAACAGGGTGGTGGCACCACCTCCACCACCACCACCACCTTGTGATGGGGTGAGCCAGACTTAGGTTTAGGATAATAGATGTATAGAGACATACCCTAGGACATTATCCAGATTTTGGATCCCACATTGTATTTGTATCATGACATTTATATATATGAGATTTACTAGATTTGTGTTATATCTTGTGTACTTGTCCCACTTGTGATGGTTGTTTCAGTTTTTATATTATCTTTTCATACTACTCAAAATGTATGTTATATATGCTCATGTATAATCTCTCTCATAGATGTATGTTTAGTTCTCATGTTTATGATATAGACTCATGTTTCTGAAAATTACCTCTTTTATATAGATATGATGATAAGATTAACCCCTTGTGATGATAGGAAAAGAATGTGATGTGAAAGATAAGGAGTGAAAGACATGATCGAGAAAAGGAAAGGTGAGCACAGTTGACCGATAAGTCCATGAAAGATGAAAGGAGAGCTCTCTCCCTATGCAAGATGCAAAACTAATCTAACATGAACCTAAAAATGCAAGCTACTATGAAAAGGTGGTTTACTTGCAAGGTCACAAAGCTTTTAGGCTCTAATATTCATCATCGAGTGTTATTGGTAGCATTGCAAGATCATACAATACACACTAGTATAACTATGTGAATCTAAATATGATCTATATCAAATAGGTACGTGGGAATCCCACCTAAGCATCAAAGACATATAAGTCAAGATGACTAGTGTAGTGAGGTTTCCTAATTTTAGTATAGCAAGATTATACTCGCATCGAGACACAAGGAAAGTCAAGATGGCTATAAGTATGCACTTGCAAAAAAATTCAAGGATAATACATTGTAGATCCTAGTGTCAAGTGGAACAAGCATACATGCTTCATGATAGTTAAGATCAACAAAATATACCCACCAGAAGAAAACAAATAAAACATGTCCTCATGCTCCCAGTCTTCTAGCTCGACATCATTGAAAACTATTAGGGAGAGAACACTCATCCAAGAAATCATCATAGATAGAAAACAAAGAAATAAAGTCAACCAAGTCTCAGTGAGTCAAGCATTTAAGTGCATGTGTGTAGGTCATAGAGTCAAACTTTGAGTATCACATCTTCCAGTGAGAAATATCATATCATGCTAGACTATTGGTAAGATATCTAATAAGTGTTGAGAAACACTTGATGCTAGGGTAGTGTTTGAAAAACACAGTTGGGGTTGGTGTTGAAAAACACCATTTGCAAGATGTGCTAAAGACCAACGCATCCTAGAGACCAAAGCTAACACAGTTATGCTCCCTAGACAAAGACAGAGACCAATTCCAAACCAAGGCAACAAGGTCAAGGCATGATGGAGAAAGGCTAAGTGTCGAGAATGCATGCTAAGAAACAAGGGTGCAAAGGCCTCAAGTAACGCCTGTTTCCAAGTTTTCACCACTTGGAGATTTTTTTATTTTTTCAATTTTTTTGTATTTTTGCTACCAAGGTGCCTGTTTCCAGGTTTTCACCAAGGCACTTTTTCTATTTTTTTGAATTTTTTGTATTTTTTTATTTTTTTGTATTTTTTCAAGACTTTATATGATTTTTAGGATTTTTTTAGCATCATATATGAATTTTTTTGGGATTTTTTTTAGGATCAATAAGATATGTACAAAGGATGCCCCCAGACAGAATAGGTATCATGGATAGAACTTCTTTAGGTGCAAAACATTAATAGGATCATGGAGTTGTTCTCCCTCTGGATCAGATAGTAAATAAGCACCTATCCCAAAAGCAGTAGTAATAATGTATGGTCCAAGCCAATTAGGTTCAAATTTTCCCTTTTTCTCTCTATGTTGTTGGTTCTTAGGGTTTTCTCATAGGACAAGATCTCCCACTTGAAATTCTCTAGGGTGAACCTTCTTGTTGAATGCTTTGGACATATGCTTTTGGTAAACCCTCATGTGATCAAATGATGCTTTACACTTTTCATCTAGAAGTTCTAGTTCTTGGAGTATCATGGCACGGTAGTCTTCATCTGTCACTAGACCTTTAAGGGAAACTCTAAGAGAAGGAATCTCCACCTATAAAGGTAACATTGCTTTAGCACCATAAGTAAAGGCAAAAGGAGTAGCCCCTATTGGAGTACAAATACTCATTCTATAGGCCCATAAGGCCGGATTTATCTGTAGATGTCAATCTCTACCATTCTTGTGAACTGTTCTATGGAAAATTTTAAGAATGGTCTTATTCGAAGCCTTTGCTTGTCTATTTCCTTGTAGGAAGTAAATGGAGGACCAATGCTATTTTATCTTGAGCTTCTTGTAGAGATATTTAAGGTCCTTGTTTTTAAACTGACTTCCATTGTCAGTGATTATTTCAAAAGGCACTCTATACCGACAGATGATAGGGTTCAAAATAAATAGAGAAAATATCTTGCCTGAGACAACAGAAAGTGGGATAGCTTCTACCCACTTGGTAAAGTAATCAGTAGCAGTGATAATGAATTTATGTCCACCTGATGAGTTCAGATGAATCTGCCCAACAAGGTCAAAGGCCAGTGCTAAAATGGCCAATGAGAAATAGAAGGAATAAGCTCCCTCCTTGGAGCATGTATCAAGTTACCATGTTTTTGACACTTTTCACATGATTTAGCAAAAGCTATTGCATCTTTCTGCATGGTAGGCCAATAGTACCCGACCCTAAGCAACCTTTGGGCCATGGAAAGACCGTTGGAATGTCCTCCACAAATGCCCTCATGAATGTCAGCTAACACTTGGTTGGACTCATCATTTTTAGAGCACCTAAGAAGTGTCCCATCTAAACCCCTCCTATATAGATCCCCAGAGATAAGGGTGTGGTGAGAGGCATATTGGGTCAAGTTTCTTCATTTAGAGAGGTTGAAAGTTTCAAAAATAATGCCATCACAGAGGTATGAGTAAATGGCACCAGAGTGGGATGACTCATGGCCAACAAGAGTACAAAGAACTTGGCTTTCTTGGGAGTCATAGATAGGGTAGCATAGCTCTTCCACTAGGAATTCGAATCTGAACTCATGTTGTTCTAGTTAAAGAAGTGAAGCCAATGTAGCCATAGCATCAACTACTTTATTCTCTACTATAGGGATTTGTTGAAATGTAACAAAGGTGAAATATCATCGCAATGATGTTAGGAATGAATGTTGAAGCTTTGGCAGTCATTCTGTAGCAGTGGTTGTTGCATTCATGGCTATGATTGTCATTGATGTCAACATAGTGTTATTCTGGAGATTAGCAGAGAAGTAGGTATAGTTTTGTTTTGTGCATGTGTTATATTGTAGATTGAGTTATACAAAATTGATTTTATGTTCTTTGGTATGTTATTAGCCTATGGTTAAGAGAGAAAAAAGAAATTAATTTATTCATGAAAGTTATAAGCTTTTTGGTGGAAGCAGTATTCTGGCAGTGTTCCTGAGTAGCGGTTTTTGGTAATCGAAGGATATCTCCTAATCGGCATGGAATCTAATTTTTTGCAGTTAAAGGGAATTTTGAGACTCATTAGTGGTGATGTGGTTAATAGTGCAAACTTTTAGGTCACATGACTGGAAAGTTACAATATCTGGAAGCTGACAGTTTTATGTAATTTTGGTGTAGCGTGTTGAAATTATTATTTTGTATTTTCATGCCAACTCATTTGTAATTATTTGAGTGTGGTAAAAAGGAAGGAATTTTTTCCTTGTTGTAATGGATTTGTGATGGTTGTGATATGGAATTATAATATTGGGATGTGAATGTATGCATGAAGTGAAGAAAAGAGCTAATTCAGTGATGAAGGAAGACTTGTGAAGTACAAAGATCTAGATTTGTGATCTTGTGTAGCAAAGAGTCTGGTTTTGGCACAATGTGAAGGAGGTAACATATTTCATATTATTCTATTGAATAATCCTAAGATCTATTGGACAGTGAGTTCAGAGATCTTGCCTTGAAGTTGTTTGGGTAGTGGGTCCTTCTGTCTTCCATAACTCCTAACAGGGTTAGAATCTTTTAACAGGGATTCAAAATCCCCTAATAGGGATTCATATGTACTGAATGTATTTCATAAGACTCCTAATAGGTTCCATCCTCTCACAAGGAACTTTCATATTAGTGCATCATTTTGTGGGCATCATTCCCATCGGGGTTTACTCTTTGATCAAGAGGTTCCCTAGTTAACATATCTGGTGTTATTGTGTCATTGTGTATGATTATCTTTCTATGGTTGGTTGTTGCATTGATTTTATGGTTTAAAGCTGTTGAAGTTGATAAATGGTTTAATTATCATATAACTAATTCACCCCCCCCCCCTCTCAGTTATCTCGGTGGTCTTTACTTTCTAACAATTGGTATCAGAGCGGCAGGTCCTTGAAAGGAAATTTTAATAGCTTAAGGAGATCCATGGCAAATTTCAAGAAAGAAAGCCCTAAGTTTGATGGAGTAAATTTTGATAGCTGGAAGGAAAAGATGAAGACACATCTATTGTGTTTAGGACTAGGCTATTGGTTGATTACAAAGAATGAATGGACTATAATTGAAGAAGACAATCTTGAAACAAGTACTAAAGATGAGGTAGATCTATTCATGTATAACATACTGGCAAGAGAAGCACTCTTGACAGCACTTCCAGAGAATGAATACAGTCAGGTAAAATGTTTTAAGAAATCTAATGAAATTTGGAAAGCTTTACACTCTACTTTTGAAAGTGATGAACATGCAAAAAGAGCTAGATTACATAATTGGATATGTGCATTTGAAGATATTAGAATGATGGAAGATGAATCTGTAAGAAGCTATATTGGTAGAATGTTAGAAATTGTTGCAGGGATAAAATCTTGTGGAGGATCAAAGATAGAGAATGAAGTGATATGGAAAATTCTGAGGACTTTGACTCTTTTATTTAAGCAGACAACACAAATGATTGAACAAGTTATACCTTGTACCACAAACTTTACAAGAGAGACTCTTCCTGGAAGATTGGAAGCAGCAGAGATGAACCTGAGGTTATTAGGAGACTTGCCTAGAATGGAGATAGCATTCAGTGCTCTTAGTATTAGACCTACTTTGTCAAGAAGTACAAGTGTGAATGGAGATTATGTCAGCAGTAGCAGATCCAAATCTAAAGAAGATAAGAAGATTGAATAAGGTATTGCCTTGCTTGTGAAAAGAGAACTAGATGGTAAGAAAAATTTTAAATGTTGGACTTGTCAAGAATATGGTCATTTTGCATCTAAGTGTCTAAGAGAGTTAAGAAGTATAGAAACAATTTCAAGCCTAGAAGATCTAAAGAATGTTATTATGAAAATGATGAAGAAATTGAAGCAGGAATTGAAAAACATTTGAGTGACAGTGATAATGATAATCTTGATGACATAGGATTTGTAGCAATTAAGGAAGAAAATTCTGAATTTGATATTAAAGAAGAAAAAGCCTTAGTTTCCAAAGTTGAAAAGAAAGTTGATTGGATTATAGATAGTGATTTTTCACATCATATGACTAGTGATAAAGGAAAGTTCATAAAGTTTAACAATCATGATGGAGGAGTTGTTAGAGTTGGTAACAATGCACCTTGTTTTATTAAAGGTATAGGATCTATTACTCTTGATGGAAAGACTAATACTGATGATGTTTACTTTGTTGATGGATTGAAACATAATCTTTTGAGTGTTGGATAGTTAGTGGATAAGGGATATCAAATTTGGTTTACTGAGAAAACATGTGTGATAAAGGATAAAGATGGAAATCTAATTGGAACTGAATCTAGAACCAGAGGTAATGTATTTCAATTAAACCCTACTAAGATGACATGTTTGATGACTAAGATTGATGAAAGTAGGTTATGGAATAGAAGGTTTTGTCATATAAACTTTGATAATATTGTGAAAGTGAGTTCTACACTTGTAGTAAGAGATTTACCTAAGATTATGAAGCCTACTAACATGATTTGCAAGGAATGTGTGATGGCTAAGCAGAAAAGGAGTTTATTTGCTAGCAAGAAGTTCATATCTACAGAGAAGCTGGAGATTGTTCATACAGACTTGAGCGGTGCTACTAGGACTTGAGGATTCTATGGAGAAAGGTATTTTATGATTCTTGTTGATGATTTTACAAGAATGATGTGGATTGCATTTCTGAAAGAAAAATCTGAAACATTTGATAAGTTTAAGGTGATTAAGAATAAAGCTGAGAATGAATCAGGAATAAGGATTAACTTTTTGAGATCTGATAGAGGAGGAGAATTTACATCCAAAGAGTTTAACACTTTTTGTGAAGTGAATGGTATTAAGAGACAGTTTTCAGCCCCTAGAACACCTGAACAAAATGGTATCGCAAAAAGAAGGAACAGATCAGTGACTAAAGGAGCAAGAGCTATGTTGTTTGAGAGTGATTTGGCAAAGACATTTTGGAGAGAAGCAGTGAATACAATAGTATATACAATGAACAAAGTAAAAATTAGAGTAGACACAAAGACACCTTATGAATTGTGGTTTGGACATGCACCCTCAGTTAAGTATTTTAAAAATTTTGGAAGCAAATGTTATATTAAGAGAGATGATGTTATAGGAAAGTTTGATCCTAGAAGTGATGAAGGAATTTTTCTTGGATATTCTTTGAAAAGAAAAGCATATAGATGTTACAATAAGAGAACTAAGACTATTGTTGAAAGTGAAAATGTGAAAGTTGATGAGAAGTTTAAAATTTAGGAAAGAATGCTTGATTATGAATCTGAAGAAGGAACTAACCCTCAGCATAATATTGAAGCTACAGAACAATTTTTTGATATTGACAGTGAATTGTTGAATGAAAGTCATGTTGAAGAAAAAATAGAAGAATCTACAATTAAGACAAGATCTGAGACTATGACACCTAACAAGTATATTTCAAGAGATCATCTTGTTGAGCAAGTTATTGGAAGTTTAGACAGAGGAGTTCTTACTCGAAAGAAGGTACATTTATGTTTGATTTCTCAAATTAAACCTAAATCTACTAATGAAGCATGTGAAGATGAACATTGGGTTAAAGCTATGAAAGAAGAATTGGATCATATTGAAAAGAACAAGACATGGGAATTGGCCCCTAGACCTAAAGATAAAAATGTGATGGGAACTAAATGGGTATTCAGAAACAAGATGAGTGAACAAGGAGAATTAATTAGAAAAAAAGCAAGATCGGTATGTAAGGGATACTCACAGCAAGAAGGAATTGACTATGAAGAGACCTTTGCCCCTGTGGCAAGACTTGAAGTAGTAAGAATGTTTATGGCTTATGTAGAATTTAAGAAATTCAAAATATATTAGATGGATGTGAAGTCAGCATTTCTGAATGGTGAATTGAAAGAAGAAGTCTACATTGAGTAGCTTGAAGGTTTTCCTTTGACTCAAGAAGGAGATATGGTATGTAAACTGAAGAAAGCACTATATGGATTGAAACAAGCACCTAGAACTTGGTATGCTAGATTGGATAAGTATTTGTTAAAATTGGGATTTACAAAAGGAACAGTTGATAGTAATTTGTATACAAAAGAAATTGAGAATGGATTGTTAGTTTTGGTTATTTTTGTTGATGACATTATTTTTGGAGGAGAAGATGAAGCTAGTGATGAATTTGTTGATGAAATTAAGAAAGAATTTGAAATGAGCATGATTGGAGAAATGAAATACTTTTTGGGATTACAGATAACACAAAACAAAGATGGTATGTTTGTAAGTTAGACAAAGTACTAGAATGATTTGTTGAAAAAATTTGGTATGGAAAATTGTAAACCAGTTGGAACACCTATGGTTACAGGACATAAACTATCTAGTAAAGATGAGACACTAGTAGTTGAGCAAAAGAAATATAGATCTATGAATAGAGGATTGCAGTACTTAACACATACAAGACTAGATATAGCACATTTAGTTGCGATTGTGTCTACATTTCAAGTTGAGCCTAGAGAGTCACATTATGCAACAATGAAGAGGATACTGAGATATCTTAGAGGCACAATCGACTATGGATTGTGGTATGAAAATTCTGATGATTTCACCCTATGTGCATATACAGATGTTGATTGGGGAGGTATTGTTGATGATAAGAAAAGAACCAATGGTGGAGCCTTTTTTCTTGGAGGAAGATTGGTTTCATGGTTGAGCAAGAAGCAGAACTGTATCTCACAGAGTACAGCAGAAGTAGAATATGTAGCTGCAGCAAACAATTGTAATCTGATAATTTGGATGAAGCAGATGTTGATGGACATTGGAATCAAGTTTGATGAGCCTATTGTCATACATTGTGACAATACAAGTATAGTTAGTATGTCAAGAAATATCATTTTACATTCTAAGACAAAGCATATAGAGATCAAGTATCATGTTGTAAGAGAGAAAGTTGTAGATAAAAAAGTCAGATTGGAGTACGTTAGCACAAAGGAACAGATAGCAAACATATTTACTAAGTCCTTGCCGAAGGATACATTTGAGTATCTAAGAGGTATGCTTGGGGTTATGTCCCAATCTACTCTTGAGTAAAGATGCAGATGGTTGCATCCATCTAGTGGTTTATGCACCTATCTTTCTTCTAGACTGGATGTTGGTACTTCCTCTATGGGGGAGTATGTGTATCTAAGCTGAGTCATTGAGGACTCTAGTGAATTTTTATTTTTTTCTGAATAGTGTCTTTTGACATTGAGCTATTGTTTGACATAGTGATAGAATTTATGTTATTGATGTCAATGGGGGAGAGAATCATGAAAAACATTGAGGAACTACATTTGTTGGAGAGACTGAATAGGAAAACAAAGCAAGATTTGATTGATGAAGAGCAGCAGAGTAGTTGAGCAACAGTGATTGGATTTTTGGAACATTGGATGTTTTTCATCTATGTTGCCATCAAATGCAATGGGGGAGATTGTTAGGAATGAATGTTGAAGCTTTGGCAGTCATTCTGTAGTAGTGGTTGTTGCATTCATGGCTATGATTGTCATTGATGTCAACACAGTGTTATTCTGGAGATTAGTAGAGAAGTAGGCACAGTTTTTTTTTGCGCACATGTTATATTGTAGATTGAGTTATATGAAATTGATTTTATGTTCTTTGGTGTGTTATTAGCCTATGGTTAAGAGAGAAAAAAGAAATTAATTTATTCATGAAAGTTATAAGCTTTTTGGTGGAAGCAGTATTCTGGCAATGTTCCTGAGTAGTGGTTTTTGGTAATCAGAGGATATCTCCTAATCGGGATGGAATCTGATTCTACATAGTTAAAGGGAAGTTTGAAACTCATTGCTGGTGATGTGGTTCATTGTGAAAACTTCAAGGTCACATGAGTGGAAAGTTACAATATCTGGAAGCTGATAGTTTTATGTAATTTTGGTGTTGCGTGTTGAAATTATTGTTTTGTATTTGCATGCCGACTCATTTGTAATTATTTGAGTGTGGTATAAAGGAAGGAATTTTTTCCTTGTTTTAATGAATGTGTGATGATTTTGATATGGAATTATAATATTGGGATGCAAATGTATGCATGAAGTGAAGAAAAGAGCTAATTCAGTGATGAAGGAAGACTTGTGAAGTACAGAGATCTGGATTTGTGATCTTGTGTAGTAGAGAGTGTGGTTTTGGCACAATGTGAAGTAGGTAACATATCTCATATTATTCTATTGAATAATCCTAAGATCTTTTGGACAATGAGTTCAGAGATCTTGCCTTGAAGCTATTTGGGCAGTGGGCCCTTCTGTCTTCCATAACTCCTAACAGGGTTAGAATATTTTAACAGGGATTCAAAATCTCCTAACAGGGATTCATATGTACTGAATGTATTTCATAAAACTCCTAATAGGGTCCATCCTCTCATAAGGAACTTTCATATTAGTGCATCATTTTGTGGGCATCATTCCCATTGGGGTTTACTCTTTGATCAAGAGGTTCCCTAGTTAACATATCTTGTGTTATTGATTCATTGTGTATGATTATCTTTCTATGGTTGGTTGTTGCATTGATTTTATGGTTTAAAGATATTGAAGTTGATAAATGGTTTAATTATCAAATAACTGATTCAACCCCCCCCCCCTCTCTGTTATCTTAGTGGTCTTTACTTTCTAACAAATGAATCAACCATTTTCTTGTAGGGTACCAATTTTTCATCCTTTGTTTGGTATTCTTCATTAACTTGGTTGAAAATTAATTGCAAATCCCCATAGATATGCAGCTCTATGATTCTCCATTCTATAGCCATTTTTAGTCCATTTGTCAAGGCCTCATACTCAGAAATGTTATTTGTACATGGGAACAATAGTTTGTAGGACTTAGGAATTGTGTACCCATGAGGAGAAACAAATAACACTCCTTCTCCTGAACCATTTTGCATGAAAGAGGCATCAAAGAACATCCTCCATGTTCTAGCAGTCATGTACATTATGTGTTCATCTAGAAATTCAACTTGAATTGGTGCTTTATCTCGAATTGAAAAATCATCTAATTGGTCTATGATGGCTTTTCCTTTTATAGCCTTGTACTCAACATACTCTATGTCAAATTCTGATAAGATCATCATCCACTTAGCAAGTCTACCTATGAGAGAAGCCTTACCAAGCAAATACTTGAGAGGATCAATCTTTGCAATGAGGTTTATTGTATGTGCAAGCATGTAATGTCACAACTTTTGGGAAGCAAACACCACTACAAGGCAAGATTTTTCAACATTAGTGTAGTTAACCTCATATGACACCAAAGTATAGCTAATGTAGTATATAGCTCTTTCTTTTCTGGTATCATCAAGTTGATCCAATAATGCCCCCAGGGAAGATTTTGTTGCTGACACATACAATATGAGTGGTTTTCCTAGGATAGGGGGCATTAAGATTGGAGGATTGGCCAAGTATTGCTTGATTTGATCCATGCTTTGCTTACAATGCTCATTCCATAAACATTTAACCCCTTTGTGCAAAGTTTTATTAAAGGGTTGAGCTCGATCAGCCAATTGTGAAATAAACCTCCTTATAGATTGAAGGTGTCCCTTGAGACTCCTCATTTGGCTGATGTTTTTGGGAGGCAGTATATCCAATATTACTTGAACTTTATTTGGGTCCACCTCTATTCCTTTGGCTAAAATGATAAATCCTAGGAGTTTTCCAAAGGTGACTCCAATTGCACACTTTTTGGGATTTAATCTTAATTGAAACTATTCCATACAATCTAGAATGACTTCTAAATCTCCTAGGTGTGTATCACTTTTTTTAGATTTTTCCAAGGTGTCATCCACATAATCTTCCATATTCTTAGGCATCATGTCAAGGAAGATAGTAGTCATATCTCTTTGGTAAGTAGCTCCTCCATTTTTTAGTCCAAATGGCATGACGTTCCAGCAATAGGTTCCCCATGCGCAAGTGAATGTAGTCTTTTCCTAGTCTTTAGGAGCTATCTTGATCTGATTATACCCAGAAAATCCATCCATCAATGAATAGATCTCATAACCCGCGTTCATGTCCACTATCAAGTCTATGTTTGGAAGTGGAAAATCATCCTTTGGGCATGCTTTATTAAGATCTCTAAAATCTATGCAGTCACGAATGGACTTGTCATGTTTTGAAACTGGTACAATATTAGATATCCATTCAACATAATCAATGGCTCTTATAAATCCTGCATTGAGGAGTTTTTCTAATTTAGCTTTGACAAGAAGAGCTATGTGAGGATGCATTTTCCTCAACTTTTGTTTTACTGGTTTTATACCTAGAGCTATGGACAAGTGATGCATAATGAGATTAGTGTCCAACCCTGGCATGTCTGAGTAAGTCCAAGAAAAATTAATCTTCTTGGTCTATAGGAACTTGGTATATGCTTATTTTTCCTATGTTGATAGAGACTAAGCCAAATGCACTATCTGTGGAGCCTCTTCTATATTCAAATTAACTAACTGTGTAGGCTCAACAAGCACTAAAGATCTATCCTAAAAGTAAGTTTGGAGATGATCAAGTACCTCATCCTTAGGTGCCTCAGAGAGGTTTTCACCCTTGGATATGTCCTTTATTTTTAATTTTTTAGGTTCTGACACCACCACATAGTGGTTTTTCCATCAGAACTCTTATTCTTTTTTTCTTTTCTTTTCATTTTATGACTAAGGTACTTTATATCTAGTTCTGTCATGCTTGTAGTTGGTTCTCTAGTGAAAGAGACTACAGGTTCAAGGGAATTTAGCTAACTTGCTATCTCATAGTCATTTTGGAAATTTAGGAGCTGAGGCTCTTGATAGCACTGAGACCAATCAATTAAGTGAGGATTGGCAAGGGGTAGGTTCATGATGGGTTCAATGTTGTGTATGCGAATGGTATCATCTCTGGTGATTGCAAAGTTAGGGTCTATTAATTATCCCTCTAAGGTACCCAAATCAAGATTTATCCTACCAAGCAAAGCATCGTCCACTAAAGTGACTTGTGGATTCAGATCCACTAATCCTACAATAGACTCATTAGCTACCTTGGGTTGGGAACCATATGTATGGACAACATCAATGTCCATGTCAACTGTAGAATAATCAAAGAGAGATTCCCATTCATACTCATGTGAGTTCATATCTAAATCCCAACTGGAATGTTTACACCAAGCATATTTTCGAGGCCTTGAGGTAGAGGCTTTGATGTCACCAAGGGTAACATCTTATTGAATTCCATTTGTGTATTGATGTTCTTGAATAGGAACCTCAACATGATCTTCAAAAGAGGATTCTTCTTGTTCTAGGTCTGAAACTATTGGATTAGCAACTGGAGTATCTGAATCTCCCCAAAGGAGATTGGTGGAAGGGACCCAACCTTCACACCTATCTTGTTGATTTTTAAAATTGGGTATGTTGTTTGATTCATCATCACTATCCATCACAGCAAGGATAGGAGCAGTTTTCTTGTTCTGACTTTCAAAATCCTAGGCCAACAATTTTTTTAGACCTGCATCCAAAAATAGCATGATCAAGTGGTTCGGCTCTAGCGTCTAATCTGTGACTGAGAGGACCATGACCTAGATAGCCCATACTTTTGACAAGAGTGTACCCTCTTCCATAGGCCTTAGGAGAGGGAGAGAAGATCTCATTATGCATATATTTATCTTCTCTATAGATCTAGTCCTTGGCAGCCACCTCTTCTTTTCCATCTTGTATGGGCATTGAGGACTCTAGAAATGTACCAAACAGAGTCATGGATGAAGATGAAGGATGCATCTCTTGTGAAGGTTTACCATAGGACCTAGGTGAGACTGGTAGTTTTGTAAAGGAGTCAATTTGATATCCCCCATACCAAGGTCTATGGACTTGAACTTATCCTTGCATTCTACTAGAGTTGCATCAAAATCCTCTGCTTCCCTATTGAGAGGAACATGAGCCCCTACTGAAATTGCATTTACAAATAATGTGCTATCCCCAGGTATACAGACTTCTACTCCATTATAGGGGAAATTAACACATTGGTGGTAGGTGGATGGCACCGCTTGCATGTCATGGATCCACAGTCTACCAAATAGGATATTATATGCTAGAGGACCAGCATCAACAATTTGGAACAAAAAGTCCTTTTCAACAAGGCCAATCCTGATAGGAAGGATGACCAAGCCTTTGGAGCTTCTCTCTACCTCATCATAGGCTTTAATGGTAATTTTCTTCTGGGTATCAATAACTTGCTCAAAATAACCTAGTATCTTTAATAGACTCAAGGAACAAATGTTGAGCCTAGGACCCCCATCAATCAACACAAGCCTGAAACGGGTCTTGTGGATCATGACTTCAATATGAAGGGCAAGATTATGAGGATGGATCAAAGCTTTGTCATCTTCTTCTGAGAATGGTAGGTAATGAGGGCTGGAAAGGTGGTTAATCATGTTCCAGAATTGGTTGACATCTATGTTGTTAGGAACATTGGCTGCATGCAAAGCATCCTCAAGGATATGCTTATGTCTTGGAGACAATTCCAAGAGTTCAAAGATTGATATTTGAGCTGGTGTTCTTTGTAACTGGTCAACAAGATTATAGCTCATTTCAGGGTTGACTTTTGATTTGGTGGTGACATTCTTAGATGTCACTTGCTTGGGTTTGCTGGACTGGTTGGAACTAGGACCTCTAATAACCACAGGACCTTGACTTTGGCTTCTGGTGACAGTGTTAAGAGCTTGGGATGACCTTTGAGAGTGAGGACCCCTAAGCACCACCATATGTTCCTCATCAAATATAGGAGGAGAGCCCACATCATAACCATAAGGATCTTTGTCTCCCATCATGTTGACACTTTCCTCGACAATCTCAAGCATATTGATCACTTTTTCTACACCTGTGTAGGTATAGTTGATTTTGGCCTTTCCATTCTTGGGTTTAGAGGTTTCCCCCTTTTCATATTTGGGAAAAGGCTCCTTGAATGCCTATGGTCTGCATTGGTATTCAACCCATCAATCTAAAGTTTTCCACTTTCAATAAGATCCTGAATAAGGTGTTTAAGTTTCCAGCAATGTTTGATGTCATGTCCAATGCCATTGTGGAATTTGTAGAAATATTTTTCATTCCACCAATGTGGCTTAACATTAGGTATGTAGAAATTTTTTGGATCTTGTGATTGTGCAATGTTATTAGCAATAAGCATCTTGAAAACATCCTCATAGGAGTCTCCTAGTTTAGAAAATTGTCGCCTCTCCTTCTTAGGCTTTTCTTGATACTTTGGTTTATACTCTTGTTGGTTGGAGGATGTGTTGAGCTTCATAGCTTGGACTAAACTAGACAAATGGAGGACTCCTTGATCCTTGGGTTGGAAGAGTCCACAACTCCATCGTTGACTACTTTCTTATTCTTGTTCCATTGTGAGTACTTGCCTTTGTCCTTATTAGCATTATTAGTATTCTGACCATTGTTGTTATTGCTATGTTTGGTCAAAATGCCTTGCTCTTTCAAGACATCCTCAATTTGACATGTAGTTTCAACCATAGTGTTGAAGGGATCAAAGACCATCTTTTGAACCTCATACCACATTTCAGGCACCAAATTGCTAACAATGATATCAATCCTTTCATGCTCAGGGATAGTCATAGAATAGCAAGAGCACAACCATCTCCACCTTTGCAAGAAGGTAACAAAGGATTCCGCTTGGTTCTATTTCAAATTGCAAAAGTCTAACATAGTGACTGATCTTGATAAGTTGTATGCAAAATGTTGAACAAATCTGTGGACAAGTTCCTTAAAAGTTTTGATGGGAGGGGTTATGTTGGTAAACCACTCCATGGCTTGGCCCCTAAGACTCCTTGGAAATAATCTCATAAGATAGGAGTCATCTTGGTGGAACTCAAAACTCATGATGTAGAACTGACGTACGTGATCATGTGGGTCACCATTGCCATCATACTTGTCATACTAGGGGATTTCAACTTTCCTAGGAAAATCCATCATACTCACACTTCTATCAAAAGGATTGGGAAAAATAGCATCAAGTGAAATGGAACCTTTAGGTGCCAACACCTTTTCCATCATACGCTTGAGTTGCTTGATCTCCTCTTCTTGAGAGGGTCCTTGTTTCTTGATTCTTCTATCCACATCAAAGTTGTAAGGGACTTTGGCACCCTTTTTAATCAAGCTCTCTAGGAACCTATCCTTGTTTTGATCAAGATACTTCTCCACATATTGTTGTAATAGTGGCTCTTGTTGCATTCTCATGAAATCTTGATCATCAAAACTTGCACTACTTCCTCCATGTTGAGAGCCATGATGAGCTCATTGGGAGGGTTGTCTTGAGTTCCTAGGAGGTGTATGTCTCCTATGTTGTGAAATCCTCCTTCCTCTAGGACTAGGAGATCTTGAAGGGGTCCTTGATCACCTTCTACTTATTGGGGTTCTTGAGGGAGTAGATGGTGGAGAGTTGTTTCAACTATTGGTACCCCTATTCTTGAATTGGTCATTGAGTTGTTGGGCTAAAAGCCTATCTTGTTCCTCTTGGAATGCTTTTCTTTTCAACTCTAACAAGGCTTGTTGTTCCGCCTCTAAGTGTCTAAACCTTTCTTTTTTAGCAACTTTTTCATCCAAAAAAAGCTTTCTTTTTGTGCTCAATCCTTTTAATCCTTTCATTTTCATATCTTGAGGTTGTTTTGAGTGGAGAGTTGGGTCTTGAATGTTTGAACAAGTCATTAGTGAATGTTGTATTCACATGAGCATCACCAGATTCATTGTTTCAGTCTTCATGTTGTGACCATGCATCTTGGTGAGCTCACCCATAATGTCTTTTAGCTCTTTGATGGACATCTAAATATCTTGAGTTAATAGGAGGTGATTTGGGTTGATTATCATCACCAAATAGAATGTTAGCCCTATGTCTTTGGAAAATGTCATCAAGATTTTGATTCATCACTTCTCTCTCCTTTCTAGTTATGGTGTAGCTCATGTCCATATCTAATTTATTAAGTGCTAAAGAGGTACTCAAATCACTAGGATTTCTCTTTGGGTCAAACCAAGCTTCAGGCTCGCTCCTAGGTGATTGATCGAAGATAGGTTCCTTTCCCTTTCTCTTTTGATGAGTTTGGACTAAGGGTAACTGATCAAAGATAACTTGAGGTCATTTTCCTTGACTAACTTGGTACCTTGTCATAACCAACATGAAATAAAAAGACCCTCGGTGATAAGATGACCTTACAAAATGTCAATACCAAACTAGGATAGTAAAAATGTTCAATTGTCCAAAAAGAGATGGTAGGATAGAAAGCTACAAAAAAAGTGTAAAGCAACACTGCCACATAGGTGTCTAATAAAAGGATGAGTATCCTAACACATATGGACCAAGAGGATGGATTTACCCAAATATATTTGAAACTAAAATTGAATTTTGATGGAAGTGATTTGGACAAAAGAGTACTAAAACTCTCCAAGTGTGTTACCAAAGAATCTTAAGGTGTACTTTTTCAACAAGGATAATTCCTAACTTATCGATGCCAAGCAAGACTACTTTGTAAAATCAAAGAACACTAATTCAAGGGGTCTAAAAATAGGAACCCAAGGCACAAATAGGTTTCTAGTATTAGAGTAAGTCACCTACTAAAATCTGGTCAACTAAGGAAAGACTAAAAATTGCATAAACCAAATAGATAGAAAAAAGACTCTATGTGACAGTTTCCAGACAAATAGTATGATAGTTTCTAACCAAGTGATATTTCATAGGGTGCAGTGTGACAATTTCTAGGCAGCCTATGCGATACTTTCCAGGCAAGAAGTGTGATAGTTTTGTAGGAATGAACTATCACATGATAAATCTCAGTATAGTGTGTGATAAAGTTTTAGGATCGAATGACTCTTGACCAGTGAGTGCTAAAAATTTCAGTTTTAAGGGAAATTCGATCAAAGTTTTAGTTTGAAGGTTGGATTTTTCAATTTCAAGCACAGTACTAGCAGTAATCAAAAAAGTTTTCAAATAGTAGGTGATCAAACATGTCATAAAACACTTGCACAAGGGAAAAAGCAACCTTGCCAAGACAAGCAATTGTGATATCAAAGCAATAAAATCCTATGAATGCTATCGTGATGTTTGATTTTTGAGAACGTTTACACAAGTAGATCACAATGAGAACACTTCAAGCACTTGCTAGCCTAAAATGACAATGGCTCAATACTTAACAACTTGTCCCACACTTGAAGCTCCATTTCCTCACACAAAGTGGTTCCCATAATAGATATTGGCTTTGTCATGGAAGTGCCAATGACACAACCAAAGGAACACAAATAGTGATTAATCTTGGGGTGATCCAGGGTAGTCCACTAGGATCAATCCTTGCACCAAGAAACTAAGCGAAAAAATAGGGTGGCTTCTATCTATGGTTCTTAGTAAGGGCTTCCATTCATAATACCCCTCTTGCTCCCCAAAGGGACTCCTTACCTTGTGGAAAGTAACAGACCTCACGGCCACAAGAGTACCTTAAGCATTCTTGCTCAACATTTTCCTCATGGTCACAATCCCACAAGTACTCACATCAAGCAAGGACAAGTACTACATCTACCAAATTTTTGTGTCCTTCATAGCCTTGAGTTTATAGTGGGTCAGAATAGCTGGCAAAAATCTTGTCCCCACTTGGGTTGTTCCTCTAGATTTCTCAAGAGCGGGCTAGCTAAAGAATTCTAAGAACTAAAAAAAGAGTGGATCAACCTTTGAGTTTCAGGATTTCTATTTCACCTCAAGGGTGAAGAGCATATTCTCCTAGCTCAAAAATTTCTTCCAAACACACCAAGAAAAGGCTCAATTACCCTCTTGCTTTCAAAATCCAAAGATGGGTCAAGATTTCTATTTCACCGCAAGGGTGAAGAGCATACTCTCCTACCACCCAAAGATTCCTACAACAAGATATTAAGTGCCTATGAAAAGAAACTAGTATATGCCGCACTAAAAAAGAAAGCAATTAAACAAGCACTTGATTGGTTTTTATGCTTTGGGAAGCCCTACAAAAACCATTAGTAGCCCTTGTGCATTTGGAGCTTTGACATGCATTCTTTTAAGAAAATATTTAAGCAATGAGAGCACCTACAAGCACAACTTGTTAGCCCTACAAGGGTTAGCACATCAAAACCAAATGAAATTGTTGGACTACAACTAATTTGGAATTCGATTGAAGAATCTGTGATTGCAAGATCACTAAGGAGTTGTTGATTAGATATGTAATATGATTAAATCAATATTATGTTGTCATTGATGTCAACTAGTTTGACAACACTTATCTTGTAAGTTACTTTACCGAGACATCTGAAGAAAGGTGAAAGAGATGAAGAATAGAGAAATCTACATGAGGAAAGATGTACATGATAGATGAGGATAAGGAACACATTGAGTAACTTGCTGATGAGTCTATGACTTGATGGTATTGACTTTATTATGTTGCATTCATCTATGATGAAGTATAGAGCTGAAAGACACAAAGCAGTGTTGTTAATAAATGAATCATTTCTAGTATACACCAATGGAGTGTAGTGTATATCAATCATATTATTAACTGAGCAGTCTTCACCGATGCATTTCTTTGTTAACGAGCATAACAGAATGTATTAAATGATTAGTTTAGCCGATAAGATTGATGAGCTGGCAAGATTATAACATCAAGGTAATAGATAATGTTTGTTACATAGATCGATGGCTGACAAAATTCAGGGAAAATTTAACGAAAAATATTGAAACATGTTATTGACACAAGTACTGAGAAAGTTTGAAATGGCAAAATCTATGAATGAGGTTAAGCAACAAAATTTGATGGTGGAGAAGAAAATGATTTACTCATCTATATAAGAGAATAGATTTTCTTTATGAAAATGCTAGAAGAAGAAGAAGCTGCAGGAATATCGCATGAACAAGGTTTTCATGTATTCTGATCATACTAGTTAGTAAGAACCGAGTTGTAGAACAATTATCAAGCTACAAAGAACAATTACCGATGGATAGTAAGTTGATACAGTATTGAATCTAAAGTGAATTATTGATCAGAATGATTTGTATGGACTAAATATTGATTTGTAATTTGCAATTAGAGTTGTATTAAGGTAGGTCATTTACTGTTACATATTTAACCATTGTATATAGTCAAAATCTCTTAACCGAGTGGACTCTGAAAGTCTTATGATGTATCATTCATAGAATAAACATTGTTATCCTATTAACCCCATAGTGAATGTTGGTTGGATGATAACTTCTAGTCTAAAATCCTCTAACAAGGTCACACCTTACAGTGTGTTTGTAACCTTTAACAAGGTTGGGTCTTAACCGACCTCACTTCAAAAGAGTGAACAATTTTTGGTTGCCGGTCCCAGGTGGTTTTTCCCTTTACAAGGTTTCCATGTTAAATCTCTTGTGTTATGTGTTGATTGTATTATTTGTTTGTTATCATACTTTGCATGTTACATATTAGATTTGATCGGTAAACAGTTACAAGTATTAGATTGGTAATCGGTAAAAGCATAGACAGTAAGAGTTATTATTGCTTACCAACGAGCAGAAATAGAAGAAATTGTTTTTGGACTATACATTTTGTATTGGGACACTAGATAATTGATTCACCCTCCCCTCTCAGTTATTCTAACAATTGGTATCAAAGCCAAGTTGCTTGGAATAGAGTTTTAAAGACTTAAGCATAAAGGTCTCAAGATGTATAAGAGGGAAGTACCGAAACTGAATAAAAAGAACTTCATAGTATGGCAAAGTAGAATGAAGCTGCACATATTTGGAATTGGGAACTCAGCACTAGATCTAATGCAAAATGGCTACATACAACCACCCACTGGTCCCCTAACTGTTGATCAACTGAAGGATAAGCATGAACACAATGTTACTATGATGGAACTTGCTACTGCCTATACTGACACTGAATTTGAAGATATCAAGACATGCATGACTGCTAAAGGAATGTAGGATAAATTAGCACAAATCTTCAGTGGAGATCTAAATGTCAAAAGAGCTCGAGCTAAAAGTCTAAGAGGCAGATTTGATGAAATGAGAATGAAATAAGGTGAGAACATTGTCCAATATTCAAATAGACTCAAAGAAGTGTTACATGCTATTAGAGCATCTGATGGAGTGATTGATGATGAAACAATGATAAGCAAGATTCTCAGAACTTTGCTACCAGTTTATGTAATCAGGATTTCTACAATTCATGAAACAAGAGCTACATCCAACCTCACTCTTGACACTCTGATTGGTAAACTTACAACATTTAAATTAAATAATTTTGATAACAGTGTTTTTCCTTCTGTTAAATCCGCTTTCATGTCTTCTCTGAAGATTGGAAAGTCTAGCAAGAATAGTAAGAATTGTGATAGTGATGACAATACCAATGATGAACTTGATGAGTGTGAAGCACTTATGGCCAAAAGATTGCCCAAAGGAAAAGGAAGGTATAGAGGTAAGCTACCTTTAGCATGTTTCAATTGTAAGGAAGTTGGTCACATCACGCTAGATGTCCATAGAAGAAAGATGATGATAGATCCAAAGACAGATCTAAAGGAAGCTATGGGAGAAGAGTCAACAGAGGTTACCGAGACAAAAATAGAGACAACCGAGAAGAAAAAGGAAAAAAGGTATGTTACATAGCTGAAGATATTGAAACTGAATCTAATTATGATGATGATATAGAAGTTGTATTTGTTGTTATGAAAGATGACTCAGAAGAGGAAGAGAAACATGAAGAGATAGCACTAATCTCTACAGTAAGCAGAAATGATACATGGATCATAGACAGTGGCTGCACACATCATATGACCGGTGATGTAGAGAAGTTTGATCATCTTGTTGAATATAATGGAGGATCTATGAGAATGGGAAATGATGCACCTTGTATGGTAAGAGGTAAAGGCTCACTGATGATCAATGACATATTACAATGGGAAAATGCATATTGGGTAGATGGATTGAACTATAATCTAATAAGTGTGGCTTAGTTGAGCAATTCAGGCCACCGACTAGCTTTTGAGAGCAAAAAGTTGAAGATTTATGATGATGGAAGAAGACTTGTCAAAACTGGTACACAATCTAGAGGTAATCTATTCTATCTTGATATAGATCATTCTTCTTGTTTGTTAATAAAGGATGAAGATGCTTGGTTGTGGCACCGAAGGTTATGCCATGTGAACTTTGACAACATGATCAAGATTAGTAGAAAGAAAAGAGTTAGAGGATTGCCTAACTTGACAAAACCTAATCATGCCATGTGCCATGAATGTCAAAGAGGTAAGATGACTAAGTCTAGTTTTAAAAGCAAGGACTATTCAACAAAGAAGATACTTGAGTTGGTTCATACCGACCTGTGTGGTCCTATGAGAACTTAGAGTTGTTCTGGTGATAGATATTTTATTCTTTTTGTTGATGATTATACTAGATTGATGACTGTTATGTTCTTGAAAGAGAAATCTGAAGCTTTCAAAATGTTTAAGTGGTAAAAAGCTAAGGTAGAAAAAGAAACTGGTAAGGAAATAAAGTGCTTAAGATCAGATAGAGGAGGTGAATTTATCTCTGATGAATTTACTAAATTTTGCAATGAGCATGGAATCAAGAGGTAGGTATCTACACTGAGGACACCTCAGCAAAATGGCATTACTGAAAGAAGGAATAGGTCTATAATTGACTGTGCTAGAACATTGATGATACAAAAGAATGTTGCTCAAACATATTAGAGGGAAGCTATCAGCATAGTTGTATATGTTCTTAACCGAGTACAATTGAAGAAGGACTCCAACCAAACACCTTATGAACTATGGTTTGGACACAAACCTACTGTGAGTTATTTTAGAATTTTTGGAAGTAAATGCTTTATCTTGAAAGATGAGAGAAATGGAAAATTTGATTCTAAAGGAGATGAAAGAATATTTCTTGGATATTCCACTAAAAGTAAAGTATACAAATGTTTGAATAAGGCTAAAAATAAGATTGTTGAAAGTACTAATGTTCGTGTTAATGAGTTTGATGACAAGTACACAGAGGAAAGCATAAAGGAACTGGAAGACTATGGTAGATTCACTTACATTGAACATCCAGAGTATCTACCGACATCACAAGCTGTAATAATTGGTCAGCGGGGAAATAATGCAGTACAATAGGCACCACAAACCAATGACCAGGAAGAAGCTGTCAAGCAAGGAAATGACCCTAAGCAGGATGAACAAGAAAGGAGAAATCATGTCTTGGCTAGTTTTGTTAGGAGACATCATCCTGAAACACAAATCCTTGGAAACAGACATGCTGGACTGCAAACCAGAAGAAAAACAAGATAAGGTACATGTTTAATTTTTGAATTTGAACCTAAAACTATGAAAGTTGCATTAGAGAATGAAGAATGGGTTAATGCAATGAAGGAGGAAATAGAGCAAATAGAAAAGAACAAAACCTGGTCCTTAGTACCCCAACCAAAAGATAAGAATGTTATCAGTACTAAGTGGATATACAAGAACAAATTGAATGAAAATGGTGAAGTCACAAGAAATAAAGCTAGATTAGTATGCAAGGGATATGCACAGGAAGAAGGCATTGACTATGGTGAGACATTTACACCTATTGCTAGATTAGGAGTTAGAATGCTACTTGCATATGCTGCACATAAAAAATTCAAAGTCTATCAAATGGATGTGAAGTTAGCATTTTTGAACGGTATACTTGAAGAAGAAGTCTACATTGAACAACCTAAAGGATTTGTTGATCCCGACAATAAAGACATGGTATGTAGACTACATAAAGCTTTATATGGACTAAAGCAAGCACCAAGAGCATGGTATGAAAGACTGCATACTTGTTAAGTATTGGATTTGTTAGAACAAGTGAAAACAACAATATGTATGTGAAAGGTGATACTGATGATACTATTATCATTGCTGAAATTTTTGTTGATGGTATTATCATTGGTGGCTTGGATCTTGTCTACAAGGCATTTGCTGATGAAATGAAAAAGGAATTTGAAATGTCTATGTTCTGAGAGATAAAGTTCTTTCTTGGACTACAAGTGATTTAGCAGAGTGATGACATATTCATCACACAATCTAAATACATAAAGGAAGTACTAAAGACATTTGGCATGGAAGATGCTAAACCTATGGGAACACCGATGGCTACTGCATGCAAATTGACAAAGGAGGATGAAACTACTGAGGTAAATCAGACACTTTACTGATCTATGATTGGCAAGTTAATGTACGTAGTTCACAGTAGGCCAGATATAGCACATGCTGTGGGAATAGTTGCAAGATTTTCTACTAACCCTAGAGAATCACACATGATAGCTACAAAAAGGATCTTAAGATACTTGAAGAAAATAGAAAATTATGGATTATGGTATTCTAAGGAAGGGAAGTTTGAACTAAAAGTTTACACTAATGCTGATTGGGCTAGAAATGTGGATGATAGAAAAAGCACCACATGAGGAGCATTTTTCTTTGATGAAAGACTTGTAACCTGGACAAGTAAAAAGCAAGCTTGTATTTCTCAGTCTACAGTTGAAGCAGAGTATGTTGCCGCTACTAGTAAATATTCAAACATTGCATATATCAAACAATTGTTGGAAGGAATGAATGAGGTAATCACTAACCCGATGATTATATACTGTGACAACACTAGTGCTATTAATATTTCAAAGAATCCTGTGATGCACTCTAAGAAAAAGCATATATCTATTAAGTATCATTTCTTAAGAGAACAAGTGCAAGAGAAGAAAGTAAAATTAGAATTTGTTACATCTAAAGAACAACTTGCAGATATTTTTACAAAGCCCCTACCGAAGGACACATTTGAATACTTGAGGACTAGACTTGGGGTCCGTCCCCTATCTATCGGTCACTAAGGTGATCTAGATGTTACATCAGCCAATTTTTTTTCAAAAGATCATTCATGTTGATGTAGCATAGTTCACACTTTGAATCATGTTCAAGGCTATGATTAAGTTTGAGAACTTGAACCAATGAGATATCAGTATATAGAGATACAGAGGAAGTACTGAACACCACAGAGAGTTACTTGGCTACTACATAGGTGATTGTTTATTTATTTCTTTGGCATTGCTATCAAAGGGAGACATAAACCATATGAAATGAAAAGGGAGAGATAAACCAAAATATGAAAAGGAACAAGCACCGATGATAATTATCTAAGGGAGAGACAACATGAATGAGACAGAGTATTGAAGATTAGTTACAAAGAACAGAAGTAGGAATAGGAGAACTGAAAAGATCATAACTACAGAAAGGTAAAGTTGTATTACTTAATGTCAGTTTAGTAATGTAGCAATTAAACATATTAATTCTACTTGACTTACAACATTTATTCACAAAGTTGTAAAATGTATGTTTGGTATGTGTATGGTACATTTCATATTACTTGAGTTGCCATCAATGCCAAAGGGAGAGATTGTTGGACTACAACTGATTTGGAATCTGATTGAAGGATCTATGATTACAAGATCACTAAGAAGTTGCTGATTAGATATGTAATATGATTAAATCAATATTATGTTGTCATTGATGTCAACTATTTTGACAACACTTATCTTGTAAGTTACTATACCAAGACATCTGAAGAAAGGTGAAGGAGATGAAGAATAGAGAAATCTACATGAGGAAAGATGTACATGATAGATGAGGATAAGGAACACATTGAGTAACTTGTTGATGAGTCTATGACTTGATGATATTGATTTCATTATGTTGCATTCATCTATAATGAAGTATAGAGCTGAAAGACACAAAGCAGTGTTGTCGGTAAATGAATCATTTCTAGTATACACTGACGGAGTGTAGTGTATACCGACCACAGTATTAACTGAGCAGTGTTCACCGACACATTCTTTTTTAACCGTGAAGAATAGAATGAATTAAATGTTGAGTTTAGTCGATAAGATTGATGAGCTGGCAAGAGTATAACATCGAGGTAACAGATAATGTTTGTTACATAGATCAACGGCTGACAAAATTCAAAGATCTAACGAAGCAAATTCAAATGTGTTATTGACATAAGTATCGAGAAAGTTTAAGTGGCAAAATCTATGAATGTGATTAAGCAGAAAAATATGATGGTGGAGAAGAAAATGATTTAATCATCTATATAAGAGAACAAAATTTCTTTATGAAAAATGTTGGAAGAAGAAGAAGCTATAGGATTATCACATGAATAAGGTCTCATGCATTCTGATCATACTGGTTAGTAAGAACTGAGCTATAGAGAGTAGTTACCAACAAATAGTAAGTTCATACAGTACTGAATTTGAAGTAAATTATTGATCAGAAGGATTTGAATGGACTAAATATTGATCTATAATCTACAATTGAAGTTGTATTAAGGTAGGTCATTTTACTATTACATATTTAACCATTGTATACAGTCTAAATCTCTTAACCGAGTGGACTCTAAAAGTCTTATGATGTATCATTCATAGAATGAACATTGTTATCCTATTAACCCCATAGTGAATGCTAGTTGGACAATAACTTCTAGTCTAAAATCCTCTAACAAGGTCACACCTGACAGTGTGTTTGTAACCTTTAACAGGGTTGGGTCTTAACCGACCTCACTTCAGAAGAGTGAACAATTTTGGGTTGCTGGTCCTAGGTGGTTTTTCCCTTTACAGGGTTTCCACATTAAATGTCTTATGTTATGTGTTGATTGTGATATTTTTTTGTTATCATACTTTGCATGTTACATATTAGATTTTATTGGTAAATAGTCACAAGTATTAGACTAGTAATCGGTAAAAGCACAGACAGTAAGAGTTATTATTGCTTACCGACGAGCAAAAATAGAAGAAACTTTTTTTGGATTATACATTTTGTATTGGGACACTGGATAATTGATTCACCCCCCCCCCCCCCCCCCTCTCAATTATTCTAGCACAGCATAGATTGTGTCAATTGGTCAGCAAAGAAACAATGCAGGACGACAGGCAACACAAACGGAGGAACAAGATGGAGCTTTTGAGCAAGAAAATGACCCTAAGCAGAATGAACAAGAAAGGAGAAATCAAGTTTTGGCTAGTTTTGTCAGAAGACATCATCTTGAGACACAAATCATTGGAGATAGACATGCCAAAATGCAAACTAGAAGAAAAACAAGACAAGGTACATGTTTAATTTATGAATTTGAACTTAAAACTGTGAAAGTTGCATTAGAGAATGAAGAATGGGTTAATGCAATGAAGGAGGAAATAGAGAAAATAGAGAAGAACAAAACCTGGTCCTTAGTACCCCAACCAAAAGATTAAAATGTTATCGGTACTAAGTGGATATACAGGAATAAATTGAATGAAAATGGTGAAGTCACAAGAAATAAAGCTAGATTAGTATGCAAGGGATATGCACAGGAAGAAGGCATTGACCAAGGTGAAACATTTGCACCTGTTGCTAGATTAGAAGGAGTTAGAATGCTACTTGCATATGTTTCACATAAGAAATTCAAAGTCTATCAAATGGATCTGAAGTCAGCATTTTTGAATGGTATACTTGAAGAAGAGGTCTACATTGAACAACCTGAAGGATTTGTTGATCCCGACAATAAAGACATGGTATGTAGACTACATAAAGAACTATATGGATTGAAGCAAGCACCAAGAGCATGGTATGAAAGACTGCATACTTACTTGTTAAGTATTGGATTTGTTACAACAAGTGAAAACAACAATCTATATGTGAAAGGTGATACTGATGATACTATTATCATTGCTAAAATATTTGTTGATGACATTATCTTTGGAGGCTCAAATCTTGTCTATAAGGCATTTGCTGATGAAATGCCAAAGGAATTTGAAATGTCTATGTTTCAAGAGATTAAGTTCTTTCTTGGATTACAAGTGATTCAACAGAGTGATGGGATATTCATCACACAATCTAAATACATAAAGGAAGTACTAAAGACATTTGGCATGGAAGATGCTAAACTTGTAGGAACACCGATGGCTACTAGATGCAAATTGACAAAGGAGGATGAGACTACCGAGGTAAACTAGACAATCTACCGATCCATGATTGGTAAGTTAATGTATGTAGTTCACAGTAGACCAGATATAGCACATGTTGTGGGAATTGTTGCAAGATTTTTTTCTAATCCTAGAGACTCACACATGATAGCTACAAAAAGGATCTTAAGATACTTGAAGAAAATAGAGAATTTTGGATTATGGTATCCTAAGGAAGGGAAGTTTGAACTGAAAGTTTACACCGATGCTGATTGGGCTGAAAATGTGGATGATAGAAAAAGCACCACCAAAGGAGCATTTTTCTTTGGTGAAAGACTTGTAACCTAGACAAGTAAAAAATAGGCTTGTATTTCTCATTCTATAGCTAAAGTAGAATATGTTGTTGTTGCTACTAATTGTTCAAACATTGCCTATATCAAACAAGTGTTGGAAGGAATGAATGAGGTAATCACTGATCCGGTGATTATATACTGTGACAACACTAGTGCTATTAATATTTCAAAAAATCCTATGATGCACTCTAAGACAAAGCATATATCTATTAAGTATCATTACTTAAGAGAACAAGTGCAAGAGAAGTAAGTATAGTTAGAATTTGTTACATCCAAAGAACAACTTGCAGATATTTTTACAAAGCCCCTATCGAAGGACACATTTGAATACTTGAGGACTAGACTTGGGTTCTGTCCCCTATCTATCGGTCACTAAGTTGATCTGGTCATTGCATCAGCCTACTTTTATTAGAAGATCATTCATTTTGATGCAGCATAGTTCACACTTTGAATCAAGTTCAAGGCTATGATTAATTTTGTGAACTTGAACCGATTGGAATATCAATATTCAGAGATACAGAGGAAGACAAAAAAAAATTGTTTATTTGTTTCTTTGGCATTGCTGTCAAAGGGAGAGATATACAAATATGAAATGAAAAGGGGAGAGATAAACAATATGAAAAGGAACAAGCACCGATGAGAATTATCTAAGGGAGAGTTAATCTGAATGAGATAGAGTATTGAAGATCAATTACAGAGAACAAAAGTAGGAATAGGAGAACTGAAAAGATCACAACTGCAGAATGGTAAAGCTGTATTATTTAATGTTGGTTTAGTAAGGTAGTGATTAAACATATTAAGTCTATTCAACTTACAACATTTGTTCACAAATTTGTAGAATGTATGTTTGGTATCTGTATGGTACATTTCATATTACTTGAGCTGCCATCAATGCCAAAGAGAGAGATTGTTGGACTTAAACTGATTTGGAATCTGATTAAAGAATCTATGATTGCAAGATCACTAAGGAGTTGTTGATTAGATATGTAATATGATTAAATTAGTATTATGTTTTCATTGATGTCAACTAGTTTGACAGCACTTATCTTGTAAGTTACTATACCGAGACATCTGAAGAAAGGTGAAAGAGATGAAGAATAGAGAAATCTACATGAGGAAAGATGTACATGACAGATGAGGATAAGGAACACATTGAGTAACTTGCTGACGAGACTATGACTTGATGGTGTTGACTTTATTATGTTGCATTCATCTATGATGAAGTATAGAGTTGAAAGACACAAAGCAATGTTGTCGATAAATGAAGCATTTCTAGTATACACCGATGGAGTGTAGTGTATACCAATCGTAGTATTAATCAAGCAATGTTCACCGACACATTTCTTTGTTAATCGAGAAGAACAGAATGTATTAAATGATTAGTTTAGCCAATAAGATTGATGAGCTTGCAAGAGTATAGCATAAAGGTAATAGATAATGTTTTTTACACAGATCGACAGCTGACAAAATTTAGTGAAAATCTAGTGGAAAATATTGAAACATGTTATTGACACAAGAACCAAGAAAGTTTGAAGCGGAAAAATCTATGAATGAGGTTAAGTGGCAAAATATGATGGTGGCTAAGAAAATGATTTACTCATCTATATAAGAGAATAGATTTTCTTTATGAAAATGCTGGAAGAAGAAGAAGCTATAGGAATATCGCATGAACAAGGTTTTCATGTATTCTGATCATACTGGTTAGTAAGAACTGAGCTGCAGAACAATTACCAAGCTACAAAGAACAATTACCGGCGGACAGTAAGTTCATATAGTATTGAATCTGAAGTGAATTATTGATCAGAAGGATTTGTATGGACTAAATATTGATCTTTAATCTATAATTGAAGTTGTATTAAGGCAAGTCATTTACTATTACATATTTAACCATTGTATACAGTCAAAATCTCTTAACTGAGTGGACTCTGAAAGTCTTATGATGTATCATTCATAGAATGAACATTGTTATCCTATCAACCCCATAGTGAATGCTGGTTGGACGATAACTTCTAGTCTAAATTCCTCTAACAAGGTCACACCTTACAGTGTGTTTGTAACCTTTAATAGGGTTGGGTCTTAATCGACCTCACTTCAGAAGAGTGAACATTTTGGGTTGTCGGTCCCAGGTGGTTTTTCCATTTACAGGGTTTCCACGTTAAATCTCTTGTGTTATGTGTTGATTGTGATATTTATTTGTTAATATTCTTTACATATTACATGTTAGATTTGATCGGTAAACTATTTTGGCATTAGACTGGTAATCGGTAAAAGCACAGATAGTGAGAGTTATTATTGTTTACCGACGAGCAGAAATTGAAGAAATTGTTTTGAATTATACATTTTGAATTGGGACATTGGATAACTGATTCACCCCCCTCTCAGTTATTCTAATAGAAATCTGCAAATAGACCCTTGTTCTACCATAGCAAATCAGAAATCTGAATCAAACAGATCAAATCTTGCAAAGAAATGTCAAAAATTACTCACTGCCAGGCCTGGGCGATATTTCTGTTAGAGAAAGAGTCGTGCGATACTTCTTTGTATATTGCTGCAATACTTTATCCCTATGTGATAGTTCCTAATACCTGCATGTGACAGAGAACAAAAAAATAGTGCGACACAATCTGCAAGGATATGCAATACTTTAATTGGTAAACTATCGCACTGGTATATAGTAAACTATCATACGACACTAGAAGACTGTCGAACGATAATTCTGTCAGAAAAAAGAATAGAGAGCCGAAATAGCAAGCAAATATTGACAAAAATGCATAAAAAGGACAAAACAAGAGTGTTCTACCCCACGGTGGGCACCAAAAATGTACACACTAAATAGTGCACTTCTCTAAGTCATTACTTCCAAGGGAATCCATGAAGGGGAAACCTTGAGAAAGTGACCTAGAGCTCCCTAGGCATGGAGTCACAAGGATGTTGATGGTGCTCTCAGCTAGAGCTATTGAAGCATGCAACCTTGCTAGTAAACCACACAATGGGAGATTCAAAGAGATAAGGGTAAGAATGCCAATATCCTCAAGAATCAACAATGGAAATGCAATGCAACTATGCTAAGAATGAAGATGCAAGCTAAGCTATGAAAGAAAAGTATTAAAAATCCTTACTAATTAAGCTATGTGAGCTAATCTAGAGCATAAAGGAAACTAAGCTAGATGCCATGAAAGCTTAAGCTAAGATGCAAGAATGAAACTAAAATGCAAGAATGATCTCCAAAGCTCCAAAGTCTCCAAGAAATCCTGCAACATAAGATTAGTATTCAAAATTGGGATCCTAGAATGAGAAAAGAGCTCTCCTTTTAAAGGAATTGAAAAGGAATGGACCATGGAGATTAAGAGGCAAAAGATTTAATCAAGGGTGGAGCTTGAAAGAGGAGCAATCCATGTGCACAAATATCCTCCAATGAGAAAATAAGAGTTGACTTTTGTGTCCGTATGAGACAAAAAGACTTTTTCTTCTTTTTATAAAATAAGAATAATGCTTTATTTGTGCAACTTAGGATAAGAGGAAAAGTGGGGGCTTTTTATTTAATAAAAGGGGAGGGAATTCCTTTTAAATAAATAAATACTTAGGATCAAATGGTTAGCCCATGGAATGATCAAATAAATGATAGAATTAGGATTTGATCAAGGAAATTGATATAATTGAAAAATGTTGATTTTTGAAAATATTGATTCAGAGATTTGATAAATTGTTGAATGGGGGCCCAAAGTCTAGGCGACCATTTTAGGGTGCATACAAGAATCATATTGGATCTATGATTGAAAATTTGGGAAAGGAAGTAGATGATGATGATGAGATGGAATTAATCACATCCTTGAACAAGATCATTGGAAAGAATAAGAAAGTAAAAAGTCTTGAAGGATGCCTGAAGTAGCTTATTGATAAGTTACAAGGTGTTGTAACTACACAAATTGCAGAAGGTGACGCTCTAGAGAAAGAAAAGAAAGTGATGAACACTTTTGAAAGTGAGTTCACAAATTTAATTGATATAGCACAAGTGAAAGCTCAAGCAACCTATGAAGCCAAAACACTTTTGAACATTAGCCAGAATATCAGGAATGATATCAACAATCTTGATATCTATATGAAGGACTTGAGAAAGAATTTGGAAAGAGGAAAATCTTTGTACATCCAGTGTACAAAATTAGAGACCTTGATAGTAGAAGAAGATCAAAAGATGAAGATGAAGATGAAGGAAGCAGAAACTCAGAATGAAACTAACTTTCTTTCAAGCCCCAATGTGAAGGTATCTGATGTTGAGAAGAAAATTCATAAGATATATGATGAAATCAAAATTTTGCAAGATGAAAAGGACAGGAAAATGAAAAGATTCAATCTTTTAAGAGAGCACACTTCTATGAAGTTAATTTTTATTGAAGGGCAATTGGAAGAATGTCTTTTAGCTAAGACATCTTTTCAAAAGTTTAGCTTTGAGAATCTCCAAGCATGTGAGATAGCATCTTATGGATTATGCGCACTACTCAGTGTGGCAGATTCTATTAAGAAATCATGGGAGAAGGAGTTAGAGGCTATAAAGATTGATTTTTCTTGTGTTGCAAGCCTACTGGCTTTGCAATATTGAATTAAGGTATAATCTTTTTGTGAATACAGTTTTGTAACCCTCCCTACCTTTATTTTGTCATTGTTGTCAAAGGGGGAGAGATATATAATAGAAAATTGATAAGAAAATGATAAGGATTGATACTCTTAGGGGGAGCCCTGTATTAGAGATAAGATTTTTTTGGAGTTATAAGGATAGTATATATATTTTATACTATAGCCACAATTTTGAGATTTTGAGTTGTAAGACTTAGCCAATTTTCTCATATGTTGCCACCAATGACAAAGGGGGTGATTGTTGAAAATTTGGCTGAGTTGGTTACATATATGTTGTCATTATGGAAACATATGATCTACATGAAGATTGCACAGGTCAGAGAGCTAGTATGTCAGAGTGCAATGCAAAATTATCTAAGTATGAGACAATGTATTTTTACCAATGAACCTGAAGATAGTTTTTATTTGCAATGTTGATTGGAGTAAGTTTAGTACTTGCACACTTGAACATAGACTCTATGGTGACTATTGAAGACTAATCTCAAAGCGCAAGTTAGTACAGCATGTACGGAAGAAGTTATGATAGTTTTTCTAAAGACAGTGTTAAGCCGACAGGATAGAATATGAAGACAGAATTGATAAAGAGTTAAGGGATTATTTTTTTTATCAAAATAATGAATTAAAAATATAAAGGGATGAAATCCTAGATGTTAACCCTTGGATAAAGTTATCTTGTAATATGATAGCCGACTAGAAAGTTATTAATCTTAATAACTTGTATAAATGTAATTGTAAATTGTAAGAAGGATATAATGAAGGAACAAATGTATGTAATAGCGATAGTGAAAGAGAAGTGAAAAGATATTGATGCAAGAAGTATAAGGTTATGTACCTTGACCTATTTTTGTAATCATTAAATATTTTACTTTACTTGTTTGGGCAGTGGGCTCATCTGGTAATCACATTTTGTACTGCCAACTCCTAACAAGGTTGAGGCTTCTA
Organism: Chamaecyparis obtusa; assembly: GCA_027943335.1. NCBI lineage: Eukaryota > Viridiplantae > Streptophyta > Pinopsida > Cupressales > Cupressaceae > Chamaecyparis > Chamaecyparis obtusa. The sequence continues at coordinate 28,818 of BSBK01000313.1, read as the reverse complement.
ACAAGGCCTATAGTCCCTTAATTAGGACTAAGACACTATATGCATGTAATAGAGTCCTAACAAGGTCAACATCCTTAATAGGATACTTTTGATTAGTGGATCTTTGTGGGTACCATCACCACCGGAGTTTTCCCTTGGCCAGGGTTTCCTCGAGAACAAATAATGTGTTATGAGTTCTTTAGTTTTATTGCTATGCATGTTGTTTATCTTCTTATGTTATGCATGTGTAAAGATAATCTGTTATATCCATAATTGGGAAAAAGATAAAGTTTGTAGAATACTGATTCACCCCCCCCTCTCAGTATTCCCTATTTCTAACAGAGGTGACTACAAAGGACATGAGGAGGAGGAAATAGAGGAGATAGATACCACTCCCTTGAGGAGATGACCACCAAGAGCCTCATCTGAGAGACTACTTATGAGAGAGGTCTCCATCTTAGATTGGCGAGAGAGTACATGTTCCATGCCCATAGCATCATCTTAAGGTAAAGCTATGAATATGAATATTGTCCACTATCCTATAAGCAAAAAAACTTTAAATAACCATTATATCAATTAGTTAGCACAAAGAATATATCAAAATAGGCTCAATTAACCAACTAAAATTGACTCATTTCTTCTTATAAATAGAGAGTATGATTTTTCTCTTATAATTGAGCATATAAACCAATGGGTTTCTATTATGTTATAGAAGATTTTAATCTAATATGATGAAATGTATGCAAATTAGCATGATTCTATCTTTGACTGAATGCTATTATGCAAGATTAAACTATAATGCTATTAATTCTTCTTCTACATGATTGATTAAACTAGGAATTGAAGCTAAGATGCATAAATAACACTAAAATGAGACCAAAATGATGAATTATGCTCTCTATATGCAATTTGGCATTATCTCCTTTAGATGAATGAATTCTCTCTAAATTTAGCTTCGAGTAAGTTTCTTTTATAATTTTGAGATTAATTTGGATGGTGGAGATACATCCTTGAGGGACATTTGACATTGATTCTAAATGGATCTATGTGATCAAACTTCATAGGAGGGAGTTGAGTCATTTGTCCTTTTGTGAGGTGAGTGTGTAATTAGAACCTTTTATTTAATTCTATTTAGTTAATTACTCAAGCCATGTTTTTTATGATTTTGAGTTTAATTAATTAGGCTAGGAGAATCAATTAATTAATTGATTTGGATGAATAACCCTTGAAGCTTGATAATGATTTATTGATTCTTGATTAATTGTGCAACTAAATTGATAACTAGTTGATTGATTTGATTGGATTCTTTGATAAGGGTTTTAGGGAAAATTTGATTGATTTAGGCCTTTTGACAATACTAGCCCATATTTAGGTGATTACATTTACCCCTCTTTGATTCAATGTCCAAAAAGTGTGTTTATTCAAAGAATGTATGATGTCTGATTCAGATTCCAATTTGATTTTGATCAAGTGAACAGTTTGATATGGAACCTAATGAAACTATTCACAACTTGATTGATGTTGGATCTAAGCACTTGATTTGATATTTGATGATCGATTGAGACTAGGAATATCAATTTGATGTGAAGGGATAAAATTGATCACCTATTTGATATTGATGAGATTGATACTGATGAATAACCAATTTTATATGAAGGGGTGAAATTGATTACTGGTAGGAAGATTTTAAAATTAATGATGTTTGATAGGAACAATTAACCAGTTTGATGTGAAACAATGAAATTGATCAACATCAAAATTTTGATCAAGATAATTAACTTGATATGGGTCCTGATGAAGTCAATTATCTAATGAAGATACTACCAATTTGATGTGGTGTGATGAAATTAATATGCCCCTATTGATCTGGTGTTATTGAAATGTTGATTTTGATGAATCTAAGTAATATGATATGAGACCTGATGAAATTACTCATTTCGAGATTGATCAACTTGATTTGAGACTATCAACTTGATATGATACCTAATGAAGTTGATGCCTTTAGTGATGAGACTATATTCAATTTGATTTGAAACTTGATTTGATTGATTGATTGATTGATTTTATGAAGAAGAATTGAAAAGAATCTATGACTTGATTCATGAAATTTAATGTGATTATGCCCCCTCAAGAGTGAAATCAAAATCAAAATAATAATAATAAAACCTCGATTTCAATTGATTATATTGATACAAAAATTATAGGACTCGATTAGAACCTGATTTGGAGTGATTTCGTGTTGATTTGTACATGTTTTGACAAAGTTTGACCTAATTTTGAGCTAGTTTTGACCAATTTTGGCCTTGGTTGACCAGATTTTGGACATCATTGACTTTGATAAGATGATTTGATGCATATTTGAGATTATTCCAAAGTGATTCTGGAGTTGATTTGACTAGTTTTGACCTTAGTTTGACCTAGTTTTACAAGGTTTGTCCACAAATTGGGGAAGTTTGTCAAAGTTTGACTAAGTTGACAGGTTTTGACTTGATAAAATTCATGTTAATGTGATTTATACAATTGATGATACATTCCAACTCCCTAATTAACCTTATTTGACCTTGTTTGACCTAGGTTTGACCAATGTTGATTTACAGTTTGACTCAGTTGACTTGTTGAATTCAATATCCTAATTTTGATTTTGGTCCTAAAGTGCATTCCCATGCACTACTATTGTCTAATTTGAGCTGATAGATTTGAAGGTAAAAAGTTTGACCTAATTACCCAAAAGGTATAAATAGGTCAAAAGTTACTTTTTCACTATTCATTTTCATTTTTCACTTTTAGTAATATATGAGCCTTTTGAGAGCAGAATGCCCATTCTGACCAAGAAACATTGATTCGAGTGTGTTCATTGACATCAGAGGCCAACCACCTATAAGTGATGGAATTTGATCCTTTTCTAATTTTTAATGATTTTCATAAATGTTTAGTCCATTTTACATTTTTATTCCTAGATCGTATGGTATGCATTGTAAATCATATGATAGTTTTTTCAAAATTTTTGAGTTTTATGCATAGGTGTTTAGGTTTTTATTCCATTTATAAGATCGTATCCTTTTATATTAAGTCATAAGAGGAAAACCCTCAAAGTCATATCTTTGTAGATGTTAGATCGTATGGGTGGTTTTGACTTGTATGGGAGTTTACGATGAGTCGTATACCGTATTCTAGGTCAAATCTAGTTTTTGACGAGATACGATTCCCTTTCTTGAATCATATCTGAGAAAATTTGTTTTACACCCTATTTTCCTATTCAATTTGACCTTTCATCTACCATTTTATCTTGTACTTGTGTTGTACTTGATTTTTATTTATAGGTCAACACTCTGATGCTGATTTTTATGTTTTGGTACTGATGTATTTCTTTTCCTAGCTCCTTACAAGCTCATTTTGATGTAGTTAGATTCTATGGGAAGTATCCCCAGACCATGCAGATGATTCATCTTCTCTCTGATGCTAAAAAGAGTCTAATTAGATAGTGTGTGTTCCTTATACTATTATATTTTCCTGATGATCAAGAAAATGGGGGTTTTCATACTGCACTTGCCAAAAGATGGAATTTCGAGCATAACACCTTTCATATGACTATTAGAGAGGTGATAGTTACACCAAAGGATGTATACCACATACTTTGGCTTCATATTAGTGGTCCTATGGTTTATTATGATGTTCAACTAGTCTCCACCATGATTGCATGTTTATGGAGGATATTCTAGGATCCTACCCTAAATTATAGATATCTGACTTAGGAGTACATGTAGGCAAGATATGAAACTCTTCCTCTTTAGTGTGTGCTTTCTAGATTTACTGAAGGGAATATCATGTCAAATAGGAGTGCATAGAGATTCATCTACATTTGGGTGAGGATTCTAGTGGAGTTTTTGAAGAGACCTCACATATTTTCTTGGGGCACTTTTATGTTGTCTCATCTTTACCATAAGCTACATGAGGTTGTTTATAGATGTTGTTGTAGTGTCTTAGGGGTTCTCTTATTAAAAGTGTGGGACTAGGAGCACACCCCAGTTACTAGGCCGATTAGAGATAGGTAGCGACAATCATACTTTCCCTATTTTGATGTGTATAGCAGTTATGTTTAGCAACCCCATTTAGGTAGATTGGAGTATTGGTGCAAGGTACTTGATGATAGTACTGTCATTATCTAGACACCTTATAGGGATTGTGAGCATTGGCACTCTAACGATCAAGATCTCCCATTGTGTTTCATGAGTAGATTCATTATCAGCCATTAACATACTATTGTAGAGCGGTTCATTCATACTAGGGTGATGAGGTAGTTTGGTTGCATATAGGATATACCACATGAGATGTCTACTTATTCCTAAGTCTAAGATTAGGAGGTAGATTGGGGACCTCACCTATCATACGTGGCTCCTATATAGGAGTTCCACATGATTGTACCTATTCCATGGGCTTATTTACTAGATGTTGATGATGTTTTTGATAGAAAAAAGTAGCAAGAGGGTGTTGGCCCATGGTACAGAGAGACTAGAAGAACATTAACAACATATTAATAGTACTAGTCCTATAGCAGTTCAACAATAGTAAGTCAGCAGAAATAAAAGTATATATTCTTCCTCTATCAAAAACAAAATTAAATGTTCTTTTCAAAAATAATGAACTAGAGTATCTTATGCATATAATAAAAAGCATATTAATAGTATCATGCCACGTAGGGCTAGTACAAAAACTAGATAAAGTAACATTAACACAAGAAAGAAAAAAATAGAAACTAGGGTCACCATGCCTGAACCAAAGCAAAAACCTCATGGAAGAAGTGGTAGCTAGGGTATCCTACCTATATTTTTGGACATCAGGGTCGCAACCCACTCCTCCTGTAAGAACAGGAAAAGGTCTTTGTTGTCTTCATTAGCATCCAGCTTGCCTACAACCATCTTCTTCTGCATAGTGCATAGAGTCACCACCGAAGCATGCATGACTTTGAGGGTGAACTTGTTTGAATCAACAACATGGGCTTTGATGTCCTACATGTCCTATTTGAGGCCCAAGATCTCATTGTCAAGCTCTAAAAACTTCAGCTTAAGGGATCTCTTAAATTTGTCATTCCCATCCAAAGCCATAGAATTGTGCTCAGCAGGGGGGACTTGGTCTGCTGGTCATGGGGGGAAGGTGGGGGTGGGTTATTACTATAGGGAATATCCTCCATATTAGGCTTAGGGTTTAGGGGGGAGTGGTGTTAGTCCTATGTGAGCTCGAGTGATCATTGAAGGAGCCCTCAATTGACTTAGTGGAAGCAGAGGTGCCATCTTCTGAAAGAGATTTCTCCTTCAAAGCCATTTGCCTGATTCTTGTTTTGCATTTCTCCTTGGCAATTCTATTTGAATGGTAGATAGAGCCTCCCAAATCCAACTCCAACTTGACCAGGCTTTCCAAATTCCTCCATTTTTGGGATTCCTTTCAGTTTCAGAGGTGGTATCAGTCTCCTTCATCTCCTTGGCTTCCAAGGTAACTGAGACATGGGATTCCTCTAACTCCTCCACCCTTTTAAAAGGGTTTTTCATGCATCTCTTATGGACCTTGCCATCTTTTGGGACAAGGTCAGTTTCCTGGATCTCTTGGACAGATTGGGTGGGGAAAGGAGAGGGATTACTAGATTTCTAAGGAGAATATTCTTGGGTGACCTCTTGAATGAAAGGGGGGTTGATGCAGAGGATAGATAGCTTTATGGAAGTTATACAGAAAAAGCATGAGGCCCTACTGGAGGATGGGTGTCGGCTTTTCTGGGTTTTTATTTTCCCTGATATCCATGATGTTGCTTTCTAAAGAGTGGAGAAAGTAAAATGAGATAGATATGAGATCCCTATTCGTGATATGATTGAGGAATGACATATGGTAATAGTAAAACATAGAAAAATTTCCTTCCAAGGTAAAGTACTTCATAAAAATGTGGCATACCTTGGGCCAAAACTCCAAGAGCAGTTCGCGATTGAAATCTCCAAACTTCTTCACAGGTTTCTCCCCGTGTCTAAAGAACTGGTTAACGTTGGTGAGGTCTGGCGTCCTGCTAGTTTTTTATATTTTCTTCCTTCCATAGGAAGCCTTGTTGTTTTAGTGATGACCTCCTCATTTATTTGGAAATGGATACCCCCAATAGAAACCTTCCTATTTTTCCAGGAGGACATGAACTGCTTGGATATCTTCTCATCATGACCTCCCTTCATATGCTCCATGAAACCCCAGATACCACTTTCTTTATAGTAATGGGTGTAATACCCCAAAAATGGGCGATAAGTTCATTAATATCCTGCATCTACATATCGAACGAAATCGACATCAAAGTTCTAATCTAAGGCACATCTAAACATCATCGAATCATAATTGATTATCTTAAATTCTGCATCGGAGAATATTCCTAGTAATATTCTTAATCATCATAATTATCTTTAATTTAATGATTATTTGGTGATAAATCACATTTATCCTAAAGTTTGATTAATTGAATATTTTGCATATTTAATTAATTAGATTTAATATCTTGTCACTTAATTGTTTAATTAAATTAAATTTTATCTATTATTAATTATATTATTTAAATTTTGACAATAAATCCAAAATCTTATGAATAATTGATTAAATTCTTATTTAATTAATTAAAGCATGTTGTCATTATTTAATAATATAATTTTTAATAAAAGTTTGGTAAAATAGTTAATTAACCCATAAATTAATTATTTTATTTCAAAAAGCAATTAAGTTGAGAATAAGTCACTTTATTTATTTATTAAATCATAATTATCCATGTGCACATTCAAGGACCAGTTAAACTCAAATTGGAAAATCAATGCAAGTTGTTAGCTTTTTGAAACTCAACATCTTTTTGATTTTTAAAATTGATCTAAACTTCTAATTTGAGTTGAACTGTGCTTTTGCATTATTTTTGTGACTTAATTATCTTTATTTAAAAATAACTCAAAAATCAACCTGAGTTATTTGAGTGATTTATGGCTTTATCTCATGCACCTCCAAAGCCCTGGATTTCTATAAAAACAAGGCTTTAGCTCTTCATAATTCATCTCATAATTTTGCAAGCTTACTTTGCCAAAGTCATCTACGAATTGCACAACTATTTTGAAGAATTGGAATTTGGAGAATCAAAGCTTATTGCGAATCAAGGCTATTGTGAGATCAATTTGTTTTGTTTTTTTACATTCATTTAGATTCATTTTCATATCATTGTTAGATCATTTAGCATATCATAGCATATCAGTTTTTACATATCATAGATTTCATATCATTTTTCATTCTTATTGCATAAAAAATTATCAAAAATATAGATTAATTGCATTCATATTTCATATCTAGATCAATTGCATTCAAATCCTTCATTTAGGTGTCATCTAGGTCACTGATCTCGATAACAATCTGAGAACATTAATCTCGCACCTACTAGAAGGCAGTAAATCACTTGGTTAGATAGTTTTCAATTTTGCATGATTTCGATTATAGCTAACCTCTAATGTTTTACTAAAGTGTTGTGTTTACAGATCAGGTACAATTTTCACACACATATTTCTGGCACCCACCATGGGGCAACCCACCTTTGCATGCTGGTTTTGATTTTTTTGGGGAGCTAAAACCCTAAAGTTTCAAATATTTAATTTTATCTCCCAAACGGCTTGGTTTTTTGGTCTAAAATTTTTTGTACAAGTTGATGACATACCAAGAAAGCTATAGTAAAAAAATTAGAATTTGTTGAGATGGTTTGAATTTTTAATAATTTTTTCTTGAAATTCTAAAAAAAATTAATATCTGATGCAAATTAGCATATTTTTTAGAATTTTTTATATTTTTGGAAAGATCTTTAACTTATATAGGGGGTCCATTTTTTTTAAAAAAAATTTGGATATGATATAATAGCTCAAATAATCAATTTATAAAAATTGGTCTATTTTGATAAAATGGGTCTCTAGGGCACAAATGAAGAGATTTTTCTAAAATTTTTGCATTTTTGGAAAGCTCTCTATTTTTTAGTATGGGTCTCTATTCTGAATTTATATTTTTATGGCCAAAATAATATCAAAAAAATTAGATCTTGTTGACTAGGTCAAATGCAGCAAAAAATAAATAAAGTTTTGTGATGGGTATGCACTTATTTTTTTACATGGTTCAATGAATGATATGAGTTGTCATTTGAGTTAATTGATGGTTATTATTACTGATAATAATTGATTTTTAGAGCTAACCCTATGGTTTTCATAAGTTGAATATATTTTGCATATCTTGTTTGCTTCGTTTGCTTGTTGGAGAGTTCGTCACTTGCTTGCATGGAAAAGCTCAACAAGAATTGCTAAAAATCAAGTAAAATATACTAAGCACATTGCGAGGATCCCAGATATTCTCCTTCATCTAATAATATTTTGATTTGGGACTTAAAATAAATCTCTTATGTGTCAAGCTTGTGTGCATCTTTTCATGCTTTTGATCTATTCTTACACACTTGCATAATTGATACTAGGTTGTGAACCCTTAAGGATTCATTAATTAGTCTTAGAATACTTATGATTGATCTTGATTTCTATCTTGGGTTATTGGACTCGCTAATCCACCGGCCCCTCATTTCTGCCCCGTGGTTGCAATCTCAGTGCCATAAAGGGGAGGGGTCAACAAGACAGAAGCGTTAAGTGTTCCACTTGGCAACCCTTTTGTGCTTTTAAGAACTCACTTTTTTTTCTAAGTTGGGGACTCATTTTTAGCTTGTGTGAGGTGTTAAGTATTTCACGTTGTGGACTCATCTCATATTCTCTTTAAGCGTTAAGTGTTCCTCTTTCTACTTTTTGGATACTTTTGGTAGATTTGCTTTTGGGAATATATCTGTGCTCACATAGTAATTAGGCCCTATGAACACTATTCATGATTCTTGAGAGATTGGATTCCTAGCAAAATCTTTCTTGACGATAGAATCCTTGTAGGTAGGGAGGATACTTAGTGCATTTCACATTCAACTTGGTTAGTGTGTCTTCTCTTATTGATCGATACATTCTCTCCTAGGAGAGGTTGATAGATCACATGGGGTTGACATCACGAGCTTTGGTGAATCAAAATTCGTTAGTGCACCTTCTTTTATTGATTGATACATTCTCTCCCTAGAGAGGTTGATAGATCACGTGGAGTTGGCATCATAGACCTTGGTGAAGCAAAAATTTGTCTTAGCGTGTCAGATTAATCTGCTTGTTTTGTTTGGGTTAAAAGTGAAAAGGTGTCAAAAACCTTAGATCTGGAGCCAAGTCCCCTTGTGGTATACTATTGTGAGTCATCTTTAGAGAGGGTTAACCATAGCAGACAATCCCTTCACAGGGCAAATTGCGTTGACGGAACCTCAAGCGGTCATAGCTATTTTCACCGTGGTAGTGACAGCTGCTATATAAATGTCCTTGTGGAAGAAATCTCCATGGGTATGGTTCATTGTTGGGTTGTCAGATCTCCCTAGTAGCTCCTGAAGATTAAGTTCTCGGACTATGTGAAAACCCTGGTGCACTGGGATTGGAGTTCACCCCTTTGGATCATAAAAGTTGCAAAGTCAAACCATTACTAAAAACCCTAGCAAGGCCAAATTTTCATTTTATAGGGTATATGTGCATTATTGCAAAACATTTTTGGAACATACACAATTAGTGCTTTTGAGGATTAGAACAAATAAGTCACTTGATTATTCATGTGCAAGGTTGCTTTTGCCCTTGTTCATTATTTTCAGACATGCTTGAAATCACTTGCTTGTTGTTTTGCGTGCTTGTTTATCTATCTGGTTATTGAAAATGGACAAATCTGTTACAATCCTCAAATCTGGACATTGAAATTTGCAAACAATCCGAATCTAAAAACTCAAAATTTGCAAAATCTGAAGTAAAATTCTTTTCTGGAGTCAAAAGTCATCTCAGGAGGTTAGAAAGTCATACGAGTTTCCACCAAGTGTTGTTTCATTACAACCCAACTGTCGTATGATAACCAACCCAGTGTCGTATGAGTTTTGATGCCAAAAAATTCTAAGAGTCAAAATCTTGCTTGCAATTATCGTATGAGTTTTGCAACTATCATTTCATAGCATACCCACTGTCGTACGAGTCTGCAGAGTGTCATTTGGCAAAATTTTGAAGAGTTGTCAGAAAATTGTCACAATTGCCAGATACTTCAGCTTTTACAACCTATTTCCAAAATCTATCATACAAATCACTGTGTCAAGAACAGAGCAATAGCTATTGAGAATTAGTACACATGTCTCAAAGAATCAGTACATAAGAGGAAGAAGCTCTAATCACCACTATGATGAAGTAGCTGCAAGCTATGCAAGTCCAGCTTGACAAACTTGAGAAAGAAAAGGAACCCAAGGAGTTCTCCATGGAATCTTTATACTCTTTTCCATTTGATAAAGACTTGTACATGTCACCATGCCCCCAAAAAGAATTTGAGAAATGTGATAACCCTTATGATACCTCTTCCACGAAGAGTGACACATCTAGCTTTGGAGACTATGATGACTATGATGATAGACAATGTAATGATACCTATGACAACTCTGTTCCTAAGAGTCCTCCTCGTCGTGTGTTCCTACTTACTACAAATGGGCCATCACATTGGATAGATCATGATGGTAATCCATATGATTCTGATTTTGAAAGAGACTTTGATGGCTTTTGTGGACAATATCTAGATGATACATCTACTTCTATTGAGGAATATAAAATGTACCGTGCTAGCTTGAAATGTCAATACTATAAGGATCTCTCCTCTAAGAACTCTCAGGCTGAAAATAAAGATTACACTCTCAAGAAAGGTCATGTTAATGTTGAACCTTTGTCTTGTGATGGTTCCCTTCCATCCCCTACTTCCTCCAATACCTGTACATTTCCTAAAGCTTCCGAGTCTTTCAAATCTTTCACAGAAATTTCATCAGACACAAGCCCTGATACTTTTCATGCAGTTCCCTATAGTTATCCTCCAGGGCTACCTCTTAAAGAAACTCAAGCTAACCTTCACTTGGCTGCAAATACTTTCAATAATGCTAAACCTAAAGAGCCTAAGCCTTCATATGCTACAATGCCTACTTTAGCTAGTCCTCCACCATCTCTTCCACAATCTTCCATACAATCCCAACATGCTTCCTTGTCCTTAGAAGTGGCTCCATGTCAAGAGGATTCCAAAAATGATGAAGAAAAGAACATAAATAAAGATCAAGATCAAGAACCCTCCACGTCATCCACTCCTTTTCAGGATGTCTCTTATCTATTCCATGGTTCTTTTGATCCCGCATGCCCTTTTTCATGCATTCCACCATGTCTAAAGTCTTCTCCTAAGCAAGATCAAGCTATTACTTACACCGTTGAGCTTATTGAAAATCAAAATAACCTTACTACACTTGTGCTTTCCAAAGATGATACTTCCATTAAGGTGGGTAAAAATGGTGTTGTTACTTCCAATGTTAGGCCTATTGAAAATCAAGAGGCAAATTATGTGCTTATGCTATCCAAAGATCCTTGTCAAGATCAAAGTCTTCCATCTTCTTATTCTACCACTCCATGTTTGATTCCACTTTCTACTCTTCCTAAGTCTTTTCAAGCTTTGAACAATCCTATCAAAGAAGGTGCTCATATTCAAGATATCCATGATTCTATTGAAAATTCTAATGCTCACTCTAAAGATGTTGATATCCTTGGTTGCCATATAGATGCTGATGAACTTGTTGATTATCCTTTTGCATCTTCCACTTCCATCATTGGACCTCTTCCACCACTACTAAAAGCTTCACGTCTACCTTCCATCTTGGGTCCTTATGTCCCTTCACTTTCCCCTCCTAACTCTCCTAATTTTCCATCCATCTTGGGTCCTTACATCCCTCCATCTCCTATCTTTCCTCAAGATCAACATAGATGCATACCCTTGAATCCTTTTCATTCACCCACCCATCTAAACCAGTCATATTCTTTTTTTTCCTCCACAAGTCCCAAGTCTTTTGGAAGTAACTTGAATGTTCAATACAAGAAAAAGAAGCAATACAAGAATACATCAAAAAGAGAAAATCACCATGTCTCCTCTAATCGACACGGTGGCATAAAGTCAAAAGAGATATCTAAGATGAAAACTACAAGACAAGTATGGGTTCCAAAATCCATCATTAAAGATATTCTCTCCAAATTACCAAAAAGAAATGAAAAGCCTACGGCTATATGGATTCCAAAGTCTCTCTTGAAAGAGTCTGGTGTTGAGAAAAAAGTTAAGTTGACATTCAAGCTTCCAAAGACTTCCACTTCATCTTCTTCCAAAAGCATTCCTCCATTCCATGTGCCTAAACCGCAACCTCTGCTCTCCATTCATCATATTCCTTCATGTATTCTTTCATTCACGATTCCTCTATCCTCTCACCACCCTTAAGGTATGTGTTGATGTTGAGCTTTCCTTCCTTTCCATCTACCCTTTCACAATCCTTCCATGCATTATCCTTCTACCTTATATCCTTTTTCCTCATTTACCTATTCCTCCTATCTTCCAACCTCACTCGCTTTACATAAAACCTTATCCTCCATTTTTCTCTTCCATCTCCCTTTCCCTATCAACATCTTTGAGCATATCATTTTGATTCCTTGGCATATCATGGTTTATCCTTTCAAGGAGCATTATCTAAAAATCTTGCCTTCTTCTAAAAAGAGAAATTAAAAAAAAAAAAAAAAATTTAAAAAGTGCTTTGGTGAAAACTTGGAAACAGGTGCCTTGGTAGCAAAAGTAAAGAGAAATAAATTCATCCTATGGTGAAAACCACTCCCTTGTGGTGCTTTGGATAAGTACCATGATGAAAACTTGGCAATCAGGCATCATGCGTAGTTCTTCTACATATTTCATCCATTTCATCCTCTCTCTTTGATCTTAACAATGTTGATCTATACATGAACATTTGGCTATTTTATGAGCTATCTTACGATGATCTTGCTTTCATCTCCCTTCCTGTTTAGCCTTCATATTTATTTTTCTCCATTCATTTTCACCTATCACTATCCTTTTCCCCTTTGGTCTTGATCTAAAAAAGAAAAAAGAAAAAAGAGAGTAAAACATGATGCTATGAAGCCTCTTGACATGTCTACTCCTTTGGATTGCATCCTTTTCTACTCTTGCATTACACTTTTATGACTTATCCTATGCTGGCCTTTCATTGCTTGTCCAAATGCGCTTTACATGAAAATTTTTCCTAGCTTGGGTATTCTTGAGGAGTTTGCCCTTGAGGATTTCTCCCCTTTATTCTCCTTCATTCTCTTGTCTTCCATCTCTTCCACCAGCTTGCCAATGCCTCTTGTTCTCCACCTTGCTAGATATTGGGACTGCACGATATGATCTTACTTGGGAGTTTGCAATGGAAAAAGATGCTATCAAGTATACCAAGTATCAGAACTAGTATCAGAACAATTATCAGAATAATTATCAAAATCAGTATCAGAATCAGTATCAGAACTAGTATCAGAACAATTATCAGAATCATTATCAGAATCAATATTAGAATCAGTATCAAAACTAGTATCAAAACAATTATCATAATCAGTATCAGAATTAGTATCATAAATAGTATCAAAATAAGTATCAGAACTAGTATCAAAACCAATATCAGAATCAATATCAGAACAAGTATCAGAACAAGTATTAGAACCAGTATCAGAACAAGTATCAAAACACCTACTGGGTCTACGCCTTTCGCTTTAGTTTATGGGTCTGAAGCGGTACTACCTATTGAGGTTGAAATCCCATCACTAAGAATCAGAATGCATGGTCTAGTAATTGATGATGACTATAGAGTGTCTAGGTTGCAAGAACTTGAACTACTAGATGAGCATAGATAAGTAGCGTATGATCATCTCAGAGTATATCAGAAGAGAATGTCTAGAGGTTACAACAAGAAAGTTAGACAGAGAGAATTTCAGGTTGGCGATCTAGTCTATAGAGAAAATCCTAAAAATCAATCACATCAAGAACGCAAGGGAAAGTTCGAACCCAACTAGTTGGGTCCTTTTATCATCATTGCTACTTTTGGCTATGGTGCCTATCAACTCTCAACAACTAAAGGAGAACAGCTCTGAGAACCAATCAACATTCTCCATCTGAAGAAATTCTACACCTAAAGCATTCAGTCTATGGTAAAATGTCTTAAAAAATTATAAAAATCAGAAAAAATTCTGAAAAAAATGAACATATTGGTGAAAACCTAGCAATAGGCACCTTGATGATTCACAAAAAAATCAAAAAATATCAAAAGTACAAAAAAATTGAAAAAATAAAAAGTACAAAAAAAAGAAAAAGTGCCTTGGTGAAAATCTAGAAACAGGCGCCTTGGTAGCAAAAATAGAATCTCTGCCAAGATGGTGAAAACCCGGCAAACGGGTGCCACTTGTTTCAAAATGCTCCATCTATCAGTGCAATCTTTGTCTTTTCCAGCTTTCAGTCTTGCTTTAGTTTGTCCATATCTCCCGGTTTGTTTCCGCATTTCTAGTTTTCAATAAGTCGGTCTGTACACCAATCACCTCCAGTGTCTGTATCCTATCAATGCTTAACACTTGGGGGCAATCAATGTCATATCCTATGGTCTCCCATGTATTTGAGATGTATCATATCCAGTCAGAGTCCTTTGAAGCTTCATGTGAGTTAGTTAGTCTGTCTTGTCTCTAGAAAGGATTTTGCATCTACAACAACGCAATCAAACATCAAAACTCAACTGAAAACAATCTATGCTTTTTTTACATCCTTTTATCTCCTTGTATGCTTACTGATTCGCATTGAGATTTCTACATATTGTGTCCCTTCGAGCTCTTTGATGATGTCCTTTATAGGATTTAGAGAGTGATGACTGGGGGCATAATCTTTTCTTTGTCTTCTGCTTGTATGTGAAAATCTAACAACTTTGGAAATTATGGATTGAAATGGTGTCTGACTGTAAGAGCCTCTATCTCAAATTGGATGGCCATGCGTACCTCGACCATTGATACCCAAAAAATTCAAAGAAGTTTGATCTAACTATTGTCTTTTTGAGTAAGTTCTTTCTCCTACTATGAAACGCGATCTTGCCTAAAGATGTGAATGATAAAGGGTCACTATGGGTAATTCACATTGGATTTAGAATGATCTCTTGAATCTTTGATGTGTTTGCAATGCAAGGTGTATTCAGGTCATCACGACGTTCATGTTTTGATGCTTCTACAAATTGCTATATCAAAATGGACATGATATTCAGGTCATCCTGGCGTTTGTGCCTTGGTGCTTATATCTACTCCGACATTCCAAAAATAAAATCAATATTCATGTATCCATGGTTGTTGACCAGTGGGTGTTGTATTGATTCTTGTGTGTACAAATCAATATTCATATGTCTATGGTTTTTATTAGCTAGTGGACATTGTATTGATTTATCCAGTTACCTAAAAGTTCAATGATGATAACAAATCGACATATGATCAGTGACTAGGTCCTAGGTCTTAGGTTGCATTTCATT
Organism: Chamaecyparis obtusa; assembly: GCA_027943335.1. Classification (NCBI taxonomy): domain Eukaryota; kingdom Viridiplantae; phylum Streptophyta; class Pinopsida; order Cupressales; family Cupressaceae; genus Chamaecyparis; species Chamaecyparis obtusa. Next base: position 13,340 of record BSBK01000313.1, on the reverse strand, counting down.
TTGCATGTCTCTTTGCATTTTGCATGTTTGCATGATCTCACAATGATTAAACAAACTTCAATGCTTAAATGATTCTTCAAATCACATCTTCAAGTCTAACAAGAGCTGAATCTCACACGAAGGTTCCTCCAATGAAACAGCAAGTAGAATCCTTTTTCGGGATCAAAATCAAAATCTGAGATCATTCATATTATTAACTACTTACATAATCAACCTGCAATCATCATAGAAATGAACAGAAATCTAGAATTCAACTTAACTGATTATCTTCCATCAAACTATCAAAAATTCAACTTGGTCAACCATGGTCAACTCATGGTCAAACCTAGTCAACCTTGGTCTCTAGGACCTCTAAACGATGTAGAATGTGCTCTTGAACGTGTTTAACCACTTTTCCAATCAATTAACATGCTTCTAAACTCTCAATGCTGACTTTTCTTATCAGATTTCAATTTTAATCCCGAAGGGGGCATGGTATTGCACATCATTCAAAGTCTGTAAATCAAAGTCTATCAATATCTTTCATCAGTAAACAAGATAACAATCATGTCTAGTTACTGATTCATCAAAAAAAGTCCTCATCGCTTGGGGCAAATCTATCATCACTTGGGGCATATCAGATTCATCAAGATCCATATCAATCTGGTATTCTCCTAATCTTGTAAACTGTATCAGTTTTTGCAACCATCAGATCATAGTGTTCTTTCCTTGGTTCTTCGATGACTAAAGGGTTTGCATGTGATACCTGCTAGTTTTGCTAAGACAATTGAGTCTAGAATGGGTCACTCACTTCTTTGCAATCCTAAGGTTTGGAATCAGGTGTTTTGACACTTTTTCGCAATCATAGGTTCATTTGCTGTTATAGTAAACATTATCTTTGGTCATTCAGGACCTATTATCTCCATATCAAATCAATATCAATCAACTTTTGTCTCATATCAATTATCAATTTCAAACATCAGTTTCATATCTCTATCAAACACAAACTATCTTTGAACCACTGCGCTTCGCACAGTAATTCAAAGAGGGGCAAAATGTAATACCCCAAAAATGGGCTATAAGTTCATTAATATCCTGCATCTACATATCGAATGAAATTGACATCAAAGTCCTAATCCAAGGCACATCTAAACATCATCGAATCATAATTGATTATCTTAAATTCTGCATCGGGGAATATTCCTAGTAATATTCCTAATCATCATAATTATCTTTAATTTAATGATTATTTGGTGATAAATCACATTTATCCTAAAGTTTGATTAATTGAATATTTTGCATATTTAATTAATTAGATTTAATATCTTGTCACTTAATTGTTTAATTAAATTAAATTTTATCTATTATTAATTATATTATTTAAATTTTGACAATAAATCCAAAATCTTATGAATAATTGATTAAATTCTTATTTAATTAATTAAAGCATGTTGTCATTATTTAATAATATAATTTTTAATAAAAGTTTGGTAAAATAGTTAATTAACCCATAAATTAATTATTTTATTTCAAAAAGTAGTTAAGTTGAGAATAAATCACTTTATTTATTTATTAAATCATAATTATCCATGTGCACATTCAAGGACCAGTTAAACTCAAATTGGAAAATCAATGCAAGTTGTTAGCTTTTTGAAACTCAACATCTTTTTGAGTTTTAAAATTGATCTAAACTTCTAATTCGAGTTGAACTGTGCTTTTGCATTATTTTTGTGACTTAATTATCTTTATTTAAAAATAACTCAAAAATCAACCTGAGTTATTTGAGTGATTTATGGATTTTTCTCATGCACCTCCAAAGCCCTGGATTTCTATAAAAACAAGGCTTTAGCTCTTCATAATTCATCTCATAATTTTGCAAGCTTACTTTGCCAAAGTCATCTACGAATTGTACAACTATTTTGAAGAAATGGAATTTGGAGAATCAAAGCTTATTGCGAATCAAGGCTATTGTGAGATCAATTTTTTTTTTTTTTTACATTCATTTAGATTCATTTTCATATCATTGTTAGATCATTTAGCATATCATAGCATATTAGTTTTTACATATCATAGATTTCATATCATTTTTCATTCGTATTGCATAGAAAATATCAAAAATATAGATTAATTGCATTCATATTTCATATCTAGATCAATTTCATTCAAATCCTTCGTTTAGGTGTCATCTAGGTCACTGATCTCGATAACAATTTGAGAACATTAATCTCGCACCTACTAGAAGGCAGTAAATCACTTGGTTAGATAGTTTTCAATTTTGCATGATTTCGATTATAGCTAACCTCTAATGTTTTACTGAAGTGTTGTGTTTACAGATCAGGTACAATTTTCACACACACAATGGGTCACTAGGGGGTCGGAGGTGAACTCCTCATCAATTTTATCTGGCTCAATGTGCAATGTTTTGCCTCCCATGTCGACTATCCTCTTATCCAGTGCAGAATTTTTCTAAGAAATGTAGGGCCGAGCTTCGTGAACTAGAGTATAAAATAGGTTTTTTTGAGTTAACCATTTTAAGAGGAAATTATACCCAAAAAGTAGGCCTTGGGTGGTTTTTAGGGAGTCAAGCTCTATATGGAAAAATCTATCAGAAATGCGGGCATAATAATTAGGAGTTAAGCCAGAGTTGCCAATTGTGTCCTCGTTAATTGGAATTACCTGTCGATGCAGACAATTATCTTTCCACATGTATCCACTTAAAAGGCATTTATGAACCTTTATGGAGTTTTGAGCATGCTTATTCATAACCACAACAATCATCAAGTTATGCCGACATGTAAACAATGTGGAGCCTTTAGAAATTTTGACAGCTTGGCACATTTTAAACATTATTTGTGTCACTTTTCTCCCACCCGATCAGCTGCTAAGTCACCTTTGGTAGCTCCCTGATCTCCTCCCATTTATTTAACCTAGTTTTCTTAAGCCCAATGGCCACCATCAAATCCACCACCATATTTCCCTCCCTATAGATATGGGAAATATTCATACTTTGGAGATTGTTGAGAAGCTCCCTAATCTCCTCAATTATGGAGTTCACCCGCCACCCAGACTTAGATCTCCTTTTAATATCCTCCACCACCACTTTGGAATTCCACTCGATCTCCAGTAGCCTAATGTTCATTTGAATGGTGAATTTGATGCCCCATAAAAGATTCATGTCTTCCGCTTGATTGACAGTACAGTTTTTAAGTGGCCCAACATAAGCCAAGAGGCAAGTGCCATTGTGCTCTCTTAGCATACCTCCCCCACCTTGAGTGAGATTATCAGCTGCCCCATCAAAATTTAGTTTATTCCAGCCACTGGGTGGGGAAACCCATTGGGTAGCATTCCTAGCCATCAACCTAGAGTTGTCAAACTTAGTGAAGTCAATCAACATGTTCCAATTATCAGTCATTTTGATCTCCCAAGTAGAGGAGGGTGCCGAGGGGAGTTTCCACTTAGCTGGGCCAGTATTCTTGCATAGGAGCTTGGTTCTGAGATAGAGGCAAGCCTCAGGTGGGGAGATAGACTCCCTAAATATCTTGTTGTTCCTTTCTTTCCAAATAGTCCAACAGAAGTCGCCAAAGGAGTTGGAGGAGAGGGTGATTGGAGGGGGATTGCCAACTAGTGAACTGGTGAACATCATTACCCATGACCCATGGAATCCCTAATTTACTAATAACTTCTTGCCAGATGTTTGCAGTGTACTCACAATGTATGAATAGGTGATTCATCATTTCCTCCTCCTTTTTGTAGAGGACACACCTATTGGACATGGAGAAATCTCTTTTTATGAGGTTTTCTTAAGTTAAGACTTTACCATGCATGAGAGTCCACCATAAGAAATTGATCATCAGCATAAGGTGAGGGATCCACACTTTCATCCAATCTCCCAAATTATTTTCTTTCTTCAGAAGAAGGTTGTAGGAAATCTTGACCGAGAAGGTTATCGCTTGAGTGCATGCCCAGATGATGGAATCCTAGCCAACAATTCTCGGGATTCTGATATTCCCTAATATTTCCATGAGCTCATTATCCAAGTGCTTTAATTCTAATCTATCCTGAGTAGACTAGTTATATCTTTCCATTTCCCATCAGTAATGTAGTTAGAAGTTCTATTACCAAGGATAGGCCTAAGGTAGTTCTTGAGGTGGTTAAACCTACCACTAATGGTCAGGCAATTCAGAATCCAAGAGTCATTCCAAAATCTAATGGATCTCCCATCTCTGAGCTGTCAGAAAGCACCCTTAGTTAGCAAGGTTTTTCATTTGTAGATGTTGGCCCAAAGTTTGGAGCCATTGGGGAGGTCATTATCTTGATACATCATCTTGTATGGGTGTCCCTAAAGGTACTTAGCTTCCATTATCTTGCACCAATCTACTTTCCCTTCTATGAGCTTCCAAGCCACTTTCGTGGTGAGGGCTCTATTTATTAAGCTAACACACCTAAGGCCCAGACATCCCAGATGTTTTGGAAGACACACCATATCCCAATTGACCAGGGACATCCTCTTTTTCTCTTTGGATCTAGCCCATAGAAAATTTCTTTGTATCTTTTCCAACTTGTCTACCATGTTTCTTTTGATCTTGAATAGGGATAGAAAGTAGACCAAGATCCCCTGAAGAGTAGAAGCCACCAACTAATATTTACCAGTATTGCTAAAAATCTTCTCTTTCCATCCAGCAAGTTTTCTCTAGGTTCTTTCTAGGATGGAGTTCTAGAATTCATGAGAAACCTCTTTGATCGTGAGGGGGAGAACTAAGTAGGTAGAGGGTAGCGAAGCCGACTGACATCCCAAAATTTGAAGCACTTTGGTTTTCATCTCATTGGGGGTGTTGAAGAAGAACATTCTACTTTTTTGATAGTTAATGCACTATCCGGATGCCAAGGCATAATTATCCAATAGTTGCTTGCACTATCTAGCCTCAATCACTAAGGAATACCCAAAGAGGAAAGTATACTCTAGCATAGAGGTGGGGTTGTCATTCTTAGGGACCAGAACAATAAATGTCTTATTATGTTGCCTTAAAATTCACCCCATTTTGAAGAAGTCACTTGTAGCTCAGGTAAAATCTAATCCAACAATATTCCAATACTCTTGGAAGAAGGCCGGGGGGAAGCCATCAAGACCCAGAGCTTCATACGCTCCCATAGCAAAAACTGCCACCTTGACCTCCTCATCAAAAACACATTCAGTGAGCCGATCATTTTCAATGTGAGTAATAGCACATTGGATGTGATCAAGAAGTTGATTTTGGACATTGGTCGGGCACAGGTGTCCAGTATTAGAATACAATCCCTTGAAGTAGTTTGTCGCAACCTGATTGATTTTGTCCTTCTTAGTAACTTCATTTCATCCTTCATCCTTAATAGCGTTAATGGTGTTTCTTCTTTTTTGGTTGTTGGAAGATCTATGGAAGAAGGCCATGTTTCTGTCTCCTTCAGTAAGCCACTGTATTCTGGATCTTTGCTTCTAATAGACTTCCTCTTTTTTCAAGGCTTCTTTCCATTTGTGTCTGGCCATTTCTTCTTCCATTTGTATTTGGGGTTGGAAAGTCCCAGTCACTAGCTGGGCTTGAAGGGATTCTAAGGTCCTTGTAAGCTCCTTCTCTTTGTGGAAATACCTGAAGTTATGTTTACTCCAGTCTTTGACCTCTCTTTTGATGATTTCCAATTTTAGGGCAATCCTAAACATGGCAGTTCCTTTGATATTAGTGGCCCACCAAGATTTCACTTTATCTCTGAATGAGGGATGAGAGCTCCACATAATTTCAAACCTAAAGGGGGTCAGGCCAATCCTTGGGGAGTCCCACCAATAAAGGAGGAGGGGGTTATGATCAGAGGTGGTTTTAGGGAGGGAGGAAAAAGTGGAGGTCATGCAAAAATCCCATGAGGAGGTGGTAAGGACTCGGTCAAGCCACAACTGGATGAGGTGGGAGCCCTTTCAATTGTTTGTCCAGGTGAATGGATTTCCCTTCAGATCAATATCTAATAGGCTAGTGTAGGAAATAAACTCTGCTAGGTCCCCCATGCTGTCAGAGTAGTCCATTAAGCCTCTACACTTTTTCAAGGGGTAAAGAGGAGTGTTGAAGTCACTAGCCACCAAATAATTAGTAGACATATCCTGGTCAATCCAAAATGAAATATCTTTCCATAGGATGACCTACCAGTCTAGGTATTAGGGGCGTAAATATTGAATAGGTGCCACACCAACTATTTTTTCCTCAAGGTCACAACAAGGAAGTTCGGGGAGAATTCAAGTGGTTCACCAGTAACAGTATTGGGGTTCCAAAGAGTAGCAATGCCCCCAGAGGCACCCGCAGCTTCAAAATAGAGAAAATCAACACCCGACTAGAGACTGGTAGCCAGGGCGGCAAAATTTTGGAAAGACATTTTAACTTCTTCAATGAGAAGAAAATATAGCTTATGATAAAAAAATGTATTATTTAACATCACTTTTCTTAAGGGGGCTGTTGAGACCTCTAACATTCCAAGAAAGGAAAATCATTTCTTATTTCTAAAGCTTATTTCTAGGGTTTGTTGCCTACCTACTACAAAATCCCTTGTAGTCCCTCTCGACCTCCTTGTGCATTTTGATGGCCTTCCTCTGGGTGTCTCCATGCCCACATCCACCTTCTTGGGTTTGGTTTTTTTTTTTGTGTTTTCCATTCACCCTCATCTCTCTCTGCACAGTGATCTGCACCCAGGGAGCTGGGTGAGGAAGGGTAGTTATTTTCCTCCAACTGTAGGGGAAGCTTTGCATCAGTCCTAGGAGACTTTAGTTCAAGGGAAACCATAATGGCAGGATAGTCCAACTCAGTATGCACTAGTAAATTTGACTTCAAATTTCAACAACAATTAGTCAAATTTTTGACAGTCATTGGTCGAATTCATGACCAAAACTTTCATCATTCTTTTTTTGTCAAATTTTCTACGTATTTATTATTGGTCAAAATTTAGACCAAAATACAAGTCAAAATTTTGACTATATCTCATTCTTAAAATTATGAAAATCATCGTGGTTTTTTTTTTACAATGGTTGAAATTGAGACCATACAATGGTCAAAATTTCTACCAATACATTGTGTCCCAATGGTCAAAATTTAGACCATTGGATTGGTGGAAAGTATGGCATTTGCGTTGTTTTTTTTTGCCCAATGGTCTAAATTTCAACCAAGGATTGGCGGAAATTAATCATAGCATTGGTCAAAATTGAGACCAATGCTAATTTTTTTTTTTTTTAAATATTACAGACTGAAGATGCATTCAGAGTTCTTTTCATTGTATTTCGGTTTCAAAGTTTATGTTTTGATTGAGAAATGAGTTAATTTATGGAACGGAATTTTAATGAAACTGTTTACTATTCAAAATGATTCTTTTTGAATTTGTAGGTATCTGTTATAGCTGGTTTTCATGTCAATTTTTCAGGGAAGGCTAATTCAAAGTTCGTTGAATCGGTTTAAGATGGGAGTTTGGAAATTTATTAAAAATTGATAACCAAGAACCATTTATGCTTAAGGTATCAGTTTTGTTTGAAGATTATTGGCAACCGATTCCTAAAGATTTAAATTCTATTTTGATTTTATAAGTTGATGCATAGTATCAGAGTTTTGAAGTGACAAGAAATCCAAACATTGACAAAGGAGTTTATTAGCGGTTGGAATATATTTTATTCATTACTAAAACCGTAAGTTCATTATCATGTTTTTGGTTTTGAAAGTATTTAAGAACTATGCTATTCACTAATCGGTTATAATAGTCCCAGTTTGGGATGAAGATATGTGTTGAGTTTGGCGAAAGGATGTTCCTTAATTTATGAACACATCAAGTTAAGTTGTTGATAGCATCCAAGGATCATACTTTATGATGTGATCTTAGTTTTTGAATCATTGAATTTTACTAATGAAATCATGAAGAGGTGTGTTGTGCTTAAGATTGAATCGAAACCTCATTGATCGGATCAAACTCGAAAACAATTTTAAAGAACAGTTATAAGATTCTATTTTTATTGCAGATTCGAACATAAATAGATACTACACAATTTAGCATAAGTTGCCTACTCAAACAAAGGATGTTGAGACTTAATGAAGAGAATTTTTGAAACAATGGGCTAATAATGTTGAAGGAAATTCAATATAAAATCAAGAGTCTTCAATTGCCAAATATTTATTTACAAATACCATCACATTTCATGTGACACATTCCTCCTATTTCAAACAAGTTTTTTAAAAATGCAATTTGTATAGATCCCTCATTTGCACCCCAAGGAAACATAAACTAAGCACCAACCTTCTTGATACAAAACCATAGATCATTGAAAAAATATTATGCATTGGCCAGCTGTCAATATCATAATCACATATACAAGTGGCTCTTATTTTCTTAAGACTATTAGTGGTAAGGGAAAGCATGAGGATGCATGCTTCCAAATTCAAATTATATATAACCCATTACGAAAGTTTTGGCCTCAAATGTTGTACACGTGGTGGTCATTGATTCAATATTTGTATGTAATTTAGCTAGCATAATGGTGGAGAGAGCTTCAAATTCCATCTTTTCAATCCATTGTTGTATTTTTGCATATTCATTGAAAACATGGGGAAAATCCCTGACTGTATGATGGGGTGTTGAACCCAAACATGCCACACAAATTGATGAGGAGAAAATATCCTTTTCTCAGTCATGTGCTCAACTAATCAAGAGTTAGAGCAAGAAGTCACTTGTGGAAGGGCTACAAGGGAAAAGTGTGGCAGGTCTAGTACTCTATAGTACGGACTTGAGGAGACCAAACTAGTTGTTGAATTAGTGTTCTTGAACCATATTAGGACCATCCCCATCATTAAATTGAACTAATAAGTCCACTGGTGAAGATTTTTGGTAAAGGGCTAGGATTAGGCCTATAAGAGAATTCCTGCAGAGGTTGTTTGGGATAGAAATTTGTTTGTTTCAAATAAAGTTTGGTTTTCTTCTTTGTTTCTCGATACACACATGGATCCATTGAATACAAAGGTGAAAGATCTCTATAAATACATAGTCTTCATTAAGGTTTGGGGAGAGAATCATTTTCTTTCTAGACTTCACAAATGGATCCATTGTAAGAGGTTTGGAACTATGTACTGTTAGGTAATGTCTTCCTCTATTCTTGTGGTTATTTTTTTAATTCATTTGAATATAGAGAATATGCTTTAAAAAAGCCTTTCTTCTTGGTTGGGATGAGTCTATTATTGGCCTATCCATGGAAGCCTCATTTTTAACCTATTCAGGGCATTTTGTCCCTACAACATATCTGGTTTATACTTCCCGAGTCACCACTAGAGTCTTCAAATCTAGATATTTTGCACAAGGTTAGGGCACCATTACCAGTCATTTAAAACATGGTTTTTTCTTTAACAGATGATTTTTATCATTAATATTTGTGTGCTTATAGACTCTAATGTTGTTGCTCCAAGAACCCTAAATTGGAAATCTGTAGATGGGGTTTGGTGTCAAGAAATAATACAAGATTCATGTGATAAGTAAGAGACATTTTCCACAGCAAGCCAAATTGTGATATTGCTATCAGGATTCAACTGTGTAGTTTTTTGAGTCAAACTCATTGACCTGTGATTCATGAGTAGTGGTTTACATGAACCCATCTCTCATGAGAATGAATGGAACACTTAGCACTCATTGGCTCTAGGTGATGCTCATAGAGGTGAAGCACTGGGACTTCCCGAGAGGTCACCCATCCTAGTACCACTCCAACTATAGCACACTTAACTATAGAGTTTCCTCCATGGTTAAACCCACTCTACTTGCATCCTCATTTGCAAAACCTTCACCAAGTGTTGTGCCTTATGAACCATTCATTAGAAAGCCCCTTAAGCTCATCAATTGATAAGTAGGAGATATTTTCCACAGCAAGTCAAATTGTGATATTGCTATCAGGATTCAACTGTGTAGTTTTTTGAGTCAAACTCATTGACCCATGATTCATGAGTAGTGGTTCACATGAACCCATCTCTCATGAGAATGAATGTAACACTTAGCACTCATTGGCTCTAGGTGATGCTCACAGAGGTGAAGCATCGAGACTTCCCGAGAGGTCACCCATCCTAGTACTACTCTAACTCCAGCGCACTTAACTACGGAGTTTCCTCCATGGTTAAACCCACTCTGCTTGCATCCTCATTTGCAAAACCTTCACCAAGTGTTGTTCCTTATGAACCATTGATTAGAAAGCCCCTTAAGCTCATCAATTGATGAGCTTAAGGGGCTTTCTAATCAATGGTTCATAAGGCACAACACTTGGTGAAGGTTTTGCAAATGAGGATGCAAGAAGAGTGGGTTTAACCATAGAGGAAACTCCATAGTTAAGTCCACTCAAGTTGGAGTAGTACTGGGATGGGTGACCTCTCGAGAAGTCCCAGTGCTTCACCTCTGTGAGCATCACCTAGAGCCAATGAGTGCTAAGTGTTCCATTCATTCTCATGAGAGATGGGTTCATGTGAACCACTACTCATGAATCATGGGTTAATGAGTTTGACTCAAAAAACTACACAGTTGAATCTTGATAGCAATATCACAATTTGACTTGCTATGGAAAATATCTCCTACTTATTAATTAATGAGCTTAAGGGGCTTTCTAATGAATAGTTCATAAGGCACAACACTTGGTGAAGGTTTTGCAAATGAGGATGCAAGCAGAGTGGGATTAACCACCGAGGAAACTTTGTAGTTAAGGGTGCTTGAGCTGGAGTGGTACTGGGATGGATGACCTCCCAGGAAGTCCCGGTACTTCACCTCTATAAGCATCACCTAAAGCCAATGAGTGCTAAGTGTTCCATTCATTCTCATGAGAGATGGGTTCATGTAAACCACTACTCATGACTCATAGGTCAATGAGTTTGACTCAAAAAACTACATAGTTGAATCCTAATAGCAATATCACAAAGATTCATGTGGCTTTTGTAGATCTAAGATTATTATGGATGGGAATTCATTTTTTGTTTTAAACTGTTCAAGTCCTAATGGTACAGAAGATATTCTTGTTACTAAGCATCCTTTGTTGGATTGATTAAATTAGATTTGGGCTAAAGTTATCTCAATGGTCTCAAAATTTTCTAAACTTGTCCATGATTGTATTAATATTTGTCTAATCTTGATAATCAACTTGTCATAATTCTCAAAGATGTGGTCCAAATTCATAGTGCCTGAGAGATCCAAAATATGAGGGAATGAGATGCCTCTATAATGATATTGTTGATGTTGCTTATCAAATGATCTTGAATATAAATTCACAAAATACCTGGAAAAAAGCTAGACTATGATTTCTACTCATCATATTAAAGCTACATTACATGATCTCCAATTGATCTATTCAGGTTGATTTAGATGATATATCTCAAAAAGACATAAAAGGCAGTCTACAATATTTAACACATATGGCCTTAGTGAATTCAACTGAAGTTGAAAACATAAGTTCAATGAATTTGCTACTGATAAGTTAATCTCAAACTGTGGCATTCCTTTGAGAAATGGCATGCACCATGGAAGCTCATGTGGCCTCAAAGGCCTTAATTTGAGCCTGGTGGGTGATCCACCCCTATGCCACACTCTGTATCACAATAGGGAACGTGCAAGAATCACTACTGCCTGTGGACCCTCAAGAGGGCAATGTATCTCAGGTCTGGCTCTAATTTTAAGACAAATTAAAATAGTAAATTGGACTGCATAGGTTGGGAAACTTGTATTTTTTATATCTAAAGTTTTTCCCAGTTAAATCCAAGTAATTGAATTATAATCACAAGTAATTGATTTTCCAAGTTAATTTCGATTCTGTTGAATGCTAGTATGGTTTATCATTTACCTCGACTCGGCTTGTCACACTTGTCCAAGTATTTTTTCCTGGTTTTTCCTCTATATTCCATATGTTCACTTTGCCAGATTAATAAATGTATTTTATCTTAGCAAAGATGAGATAGTTGTCAAGAAAGATGCCGACCAAATGCATCAATCTAAGTGAACAATTTGGGATTTTTCCAAACTTCTTGGAAATGTGGTTATTTAGGCATATTTTCCTATTTTAACTAATGGTTATGATTGTTTAAAACAATACAATAAGAAACACATTCTTCAAATGCAATATTATCCTTCTAATGTGCTGAAAAAATATGCTTCTCTTTCTGATAAATCAATATTTCTCAAAATCCCTAAGTAATTCAATATAAAAGTAATTTCTTCAAGTAGGGTAAGGCTCTTTGGTATAGTCATCTTTGTGTCTACTTAGGATTGTGTCTGTGGTCTAACTCTACAATAATGCTAATCCAAATAAAGAATCGACATGAGTTTTTAGCTTTTAACTTACTCTATATAAAAAAATTTTACATCAGTGTTTTGTTTACACTTGTAAAATAGAACTATCTTTGTTGCAAATTCTAAAGCATAAGTTAACATTCTTAAAACAAAGTTTCCTAGGAACAACAAAGGCATTTTCTTTAAAAGAAAGCTCTATGGTTAATATGCATTTCCTCCCTTTTCATAAAAACTACCTTATCAATTTCAAAGAGTTTTGGAAAACATTAATTGTCTAAATGGTTACAGGATTGCAGCCATTGTAATGCACCTGTACGAACATGATGAGCAAAATGATATATGGACTGTGGTACCAGCTCCAGATTCATCCATAGTTTCAAGTGCCTAGAAGAAGAAATACATGTTTTCAGTATTCTCTTTTTCCAATAAATGAAAATTCTAATTTCCAGAAGTTGAATCATAATCATATACTACTCATAAGTCATAAGTCGTCATAATGCCAATGTAACTAGGACCTTAATCAAAATCCTGCAAGAATATTCCATCAATCTAAGAAGGTATTCATCAAATAGCTATAAGCCTATAAGGCATTTTTCCATCCATTTACCAGTGTAAGGTCAACTCACAACTTAATAGAATTTTTCTTGTTATTACATAGATATTCTACCTTGAGATTGACATCAAAGTTCATCAAAACCACAAGATACAGGCCAAATAACTAAATGTAGTAATGAAAGTTGATAACAAAAAATTCATTGTACATGATAGAAAAATAATCAAGATGAAGTACTCGCAATCTAATCTCCCAAGGAATAGACCACACCACTTATCGCCATCTTTGCCAAAACATGATTTGTCATAAAGCGATGTTAGAATAGTTAGTAAAATGGTCATAAATTATGTTCTTATAGTAAAAGAATACTTTGACTTAAGAAAAAACTACACAATATTAAAACATGACATTGTGCTTTAAAAACTAAAAAGGTAAAACACCTTACACAGCTCAAAGATCGATTATTCTGTTATAATAAAATAGCAGTAGGGAGAAACCTCAAATGTTATTTCATAGT